>ML799820.1:112678-126015 GCA_009831015.1 Picea engelmannii | reverse complement strand
GTTTAAAGACGCCTTTGAACAATTGTTTGCTAAAGGCCTCCCCTTATTCTGGGATGGCAAAGGCTCATTATACAAGCAGGAATATTATCACACTCTTCTCATGCAATGCAGGATGGACCATTCCAGGTTTGAAGATATGGAGGAAAGTCTGAAAGGTCCTAGCTTGGTAGAACATTTAGCTATTGATTTTGAAATTCTGAACAAATTCAAAACGGTGAAAGTCAGCGTGCCAATCGTGTCCTACGCAACGTGCATCGACCTGGAAATTTTGATTAAAGAAATGATGGACTATGAAATCCCCTCGGATGTGCAACGAAAGGAACTTGTGTGGTTGGGAAAGACAAAATGCCACTTCCCGGGAACCAACAGATAATCTCCCGCTGTCACCCATCTTACAGGATCCAACGGAAGTGCAGAGCAGGCCAGATGTAACGAAAGCAACCAGGTGGGCAGAGAGATTGTTCATGATGGTGAAACGTTTATTTTTTGCTAATGATTGTAAGTCGTTTCGTATACCGAAACTGACATCCGAAACTATTACAGAAGTTGAAACGTTTTAGTTTCAGTTATTTTTTATCAAACTGTATAAGTACTACGAGGATTGAATTAGTTAATGTTGGCAGAAGTGCAAGAGCACCTTTTTGGTTGTATCAAACTCTATTTGTAAATTTTTTGAATCTGAATTGAATACAAATGCAGAAGGTTTTGAAGTTTCTATGAAAAGATTCTAACGGGTGATGATATGAGCTTTGTTTCCTTTCATCATATGTATTTCTTGTAGCCTGTCATTTCATTTACAGTTTCTTCTGTTTAAATTGGAGAATTTAAAGGCGGGTGATGATATGAGCTTTGTTTCCTTTCATCGTATGTATTTCATGTAGCCTGCCATTTCATTTACAGTTTCTTTTGTTTAAATTGGAGAATTTAAAGGCCCAGAATTCGTCCTATGATGCTCTTGGATTAAGCAATTTAAACTATGTGATTGTCTTCTTAACTTATTCAGAATTCATTTCAGCAATGCTCTGATGCAGCTATTTGTCTTCTTTATCTTCCTACACATCTTTTTCTTTCAAGAATAACTCAGATTCATTGCCTCATTTAGCCTTTATCCTCTGGAGAGTTCTATCGGCTGATCATTGTTTTCAATCAATTTCAGAATTTTGACTCCATAGCCCTGTGTGTCCCTCCTCTTCTTGGCCAACAAACTTTATTAAAAACCCCCAAAACAAACCAAATCTAGCCACCGATTTCCATAGATATATCAAGTGACACGAGAGATCCCTCTCTGAGTTGAGCAGGCTAGTGCCTCAACTCTAAAGCTGGTTGCAACAGTTACCCCTGTCGTTTGTTTTGACAGCCGGGCAGATTTACAGGGTGCTAGCAGGACTGACCCCCCCAACCATGTTGTTTAGACGTTTGATTTTGAAGACCATGTGTTCTGCTCGACTAATGTCTATGCTTCAAATGATGCAAATGAAAGAACGGCCTTATGGGAATGGCTAGTTGAGGAGCTACTTGAATCTACTCTGTTGATATGTGGAGATTTTAACAATACTGAGACACAAGAAGATAAATAAGGCATGTTATATGCTTGCATGCTACCGAGGGAACATATGGCCTAGAATGGTCTTAAGGCTAAACTCGACTCGTATGACCCCAACAAATTCTCCCGCAAGGACTCACCTAAGTTGTTGTTCCCCTAGTCCAATTTCCAAAAAGGTAGCAAAAGAGTTTTGAAAAGGCTAGACAAAGCCATGTTGTCTAAATAGAGTTTTTTCTACTTTGATCAAGGTAGAAGACCAGTGCAAGTTTTGGGTGAGCTTACCCTCTCTAACCACTAGTGCAATTGTTTTTTCCATCTCTTGGGACCTAGCCAAGCCAAGGACTAAAATAGAAGATTCATGTTGAATGTGTCTCACTCAAAGCAACCTTCCTATATTGAAGCTATCTGATGTATATGGAACTTGATGCCTCGACCTAGAGGAGACAAAGGTTGGACAACCTAGTGGGAAGATGTTATTAAGTGGGTCGTCGCCTTCCTAGGAGACTATGGGAGGCAACTAACAACATTTAGAAGAAGAAAGAATAAGGCTATAATAGAGGAATTGGAATATCTATCTACATGGATCCAATTCAACGACTTTAATGAGCATATTTAAACTAGGGAAACCAATCTAAGATACTTCTTCAAAATCGAAGAAGTCTATAGAGTAAGGGGGTCTCACCAAGCATAATTGCATTGGGTAAGGACATGAGATAGGCCAACCAAGGCCTTTTTCAAATCCCTAACCTCAAAAGAAGCGATGGAGCATATTAAAGAACTTAAAACTCGTGAAGGGAGGGTTACAAACCATGTAGATATCAAAAGAGAGCTTGTGAATTATTATAAGATGGTATTTCAAACACATGAGTAGACAAATGAAAGAAAGGTGGCCATGCAAACTTTTATCGACATAGCGCCTCTCTAGTTGATGAATGAACAATAAAGGCTATGCAATCAAGGGTTGACTTTGGATGAATTGACAAATGTTTTGAAAGAAATGGTCAATGATAAGTCTCTAGGCGTCGATGGCCACACGTGTCAATTTTATGAAGCCATGTAGGACTTTGGTCAGAGAGACCTGCTTCAAGCGTACAAAGAAGTTATTTAGACACAATCATTAAGAAGTCACATCAACAAGGTCTAATAAGGTTCATTCCAAAACCCAGAGATCCTCAGTTAATAACCGACTGGCGCACAATAATATTACTCAATGTCTCATACAAAACTTTGGCCAAGGCCTTAGCCTTACATTTGAAGCATATTATGTCAAAGATATTCATGCATGAATAGATGGATTCCATTGGAGGATGTGATATCCTAGACAATGTCACTGCAGTATGGGAAAGAATGGAATGGATTAAGGGTGCAGGGTTAGAAGCTATGATCATTAAAACTAACTTCCAAAAGGCCCGTGACAAGGTGGAATTGTCATTCATTCTTGTTGTGTTAAAGGTCGTGGGGTTTGGACCTTTCCTCATTAAAGTGGTGGAAACCCTTTCCATTGAAGCCAACTTGTGTTTCCATTGACCAACCTAGATCAAAATAAATTGGCTTGTTCAAATCAATTTAACAAGGTTGACCCCTAGCACCTTCCCTCTATGTGATGGAAATAGAAGCACTAGGTTAATTGCTTTAGAATAGGATGGCTTAAGGCCTTATCAAAGTCATTCTCCTTGTCGACTTTGTAGGTGGTCAGCTTATGAATGAGCATTTTCTTGATGACTCTTTTTTAACCATCCTACAAGAAAAAGAAACTCTTGTTCTATGGATTGTTCAAAAATATTTTGTGAAGCTTCAAGCTCTAACTTGTAAATTGCCAAAACCCAATGCTTTCGTCTAAGTCAAAAGGAGGCTCCTTATTGATTGTCATCATGGATGGGCTTGGATTCAACCTAGCAAAGTTTTCAAATTCTTGGGGATCTCCTTTGCACTCCATGCTTCTCCCAAGGAGTTCAAGGAAACGATCACATAAAGGGTTGCTAAGAAGATTGACAAATGGATTACTATCATATGTCTCTTGTTGCTAAGTTCCAAATTTGCACTAAGGTGTTGGGTGCTACACATGTACTATTCTTCTTATTGGGTCCACTTACACTAGGGTATTGGGTGCCACACAACTATACTATTCTTCTTGTTGGTTTACCTTGGCCCAAGCCTACCACCAACTTGAAAAGCTTCTCATAATTTTCTTGTGGGCTAATCCTAATGGGGGCAAGGGGTTCCATAGAATCAATTGGAGCCTATGTTGAATGCCTAAAGACAAGGGAGAAATGAGAATAATCTCCACCCAAACTCATGCTCAAGCCCCTTTGTGCCAAATGGGTGATATGAGTAGCGTAATGACATGAAGCTTGGAAAATTCTCTTAAGAAATTGCATTACCTCTAGAGCCCCTCTTCGATGCAAGCCTTGGAGTAATCTAAACCTGCAGATACTTTTGATCACTCCTACACCAATGATTATCAAAGGGATTTTTTAGCATATGGCCATTAAACACAAGTTGGTGTGGAAAAGTGATTCCCTATGGTCAAGGTGTCTTCTAATGACCACATCTCTCGTGTTCATTGGCCATCTTATAGGATGGTAAGCCGATAGATGAAATAGAGACAAGGAGGCTTGGGAGGCTCTAAAAACTAAATTTAATCTTAGCAACTCAAATAAGACAATTATAATTAGAATTCAAAATTTGATCCTATGTAACCTATATCTAAAGCTTAGCCTACAAGGGTAGCAAGCTTGGAGGAAAGACTAGAGATGGAATTGAATGAAAGGCTTTAAGCAATACAAGTCAATCAATGGCTACCAATGATTGTCATGTAGACCTAGGGTGGATGAAAAGCTAAATAAAATATAGAGACTTAAATCCAAGGAAAAGATCTGACATTTTAGATCGAAATATATCTAGAAAGCATACCTAGAACCCAAAAAAACTTGTTTAGCGTGGTCATTAATCCATGGCAAGTTACCTCTAGGCGAAGTACTTAGGGGTTCCCTAGCCCAAATGTCAATCGTGTGGCAAAAATGAAACCCTTAAAAATTTATGCCAATTCTACCTGGGATTGAACCCTTAAACTTTGCAACTTTGCAATTTGTTGCTCTCGTGTTCTACTCACTAAAATCATCGCTTTTACGAGACTCTCTCCCATAATCCATGGATTTCACACAACATGTCGATGGACTAGAGTAAATAATTTATATTGTATTTGGAAAACAAGAAATGAATGATCCTTCACCAATGCACAACATTGCACAGAATTTATCCGACATGACAGGAGCTGGCCTCTACTCTAGGCCACAGAAGTTCCCCAGTTTAACAAATTTCTGATCATTGCTCTGGCCATCTCTAAACCAAAGTGCCCTGAAGAGCCCAAGCAAAGCAATGATGGATGGGACCCTATTGCCGCTGATCTTGAGACTGCAATTGATGGATGGGGGCCAATGCCTGAGGACAAAACCCCCCTCCCAATGCAAGCATGATACCAGCAGTTATTTGATATGATACCTTGCTTTGGACAGCTTCCCTAGTTACTTTGTTAATATATGTATGTTTGTCTTCAGAGATATAGTATTAACAGACCCTTTAATTTTGATGCCATGCATAGCAGGGTATAACTAGTTAGGTTTTCTTGCCTGTCAGATTTAGTTTCTGCTGACTGTTATCACGGCCCTTTTTTTATATATAAACACATGTACCATTTTGTAAATATTGATAGAAAGAAGCATTTTATTCAAAAAAAATCTTATAAATGATGCAAAGACATCTGGAATTTTAACATCATCAAGATATACCTTTTCCCAAAAGCTTGTCCAATCAATATGAACTGAAATTTGAATACCAAATGTAAACAAAAGATATTTGGATGTTTGAACTTTGCAGCAAGTATTGGAAGGATTTGCTCCAGGATCAAACAACATTGAAAAAAGCTTTCCTGATTACAGGTTTCTTATGATAGAGTTGGATATTTTGTTTAAGAAGTTCAAAGAGCAATCTCTTCACAAACTGTGAAACATCTTTAATGCTTCTTCAATCTAAAACGTGTACCAATAATAACTAAGAAGGGAAAGCCCGTTACACTGGTCGTATCCCTTGAGGATTAGCATCCATAAGTTCTCCTTGTAAAGGTATTCCATGGCATTACAAAGTCCAAATCATAGTAGTTAATGAGAAATATTATAACTCCAAGTACAGTTACTGCATCACCCTTGTTTCTCCTTCACCATCAATGCTGTTCAGTCTCCTTGAAACAAACTCAGCCTCTTTAAGTTTTCCTTCCTCTTGGAGTCTGATAACCAACATTTCATAGCATCTCAGATCAGGTTTCCTACCCTTTTCTGTCATTCTATAGAAAAGGGAAAATGCCTCCATGGCTTTACCACTGACACAAAGGCCATCGAGGACAGTATTATAGTATGCACTATCTAAATAGCAATCCTTTTGCAAAACAAAATCAAGCAGTCTCTGGGCCTCAGGATATTTGTTCTTTTGGCAAAGATGATTGAAGAGTTTATCCATGTCAGGTAGATAGCCTTTATCATACAATAATTCAATGCGTTCAAAAGCTTCCTCGGCAAGGTCCTGGCAAAGAAGTGCATTTAAAACCTTAGTGGAAACATCAATGTCTTGCCTCACATCCTTCTCTAGCATAGTTTTCATAACCCTGCTCGCAGCTTGAACTCTGCCATTCCTAAAAAGACTGTCAATCAACATGTGAAAAGTAGATGCCATGGGTAAATGACCACGTTCCAACATCCTATCCAATGTGTTCCTCGCATTGGATGGCTGTCCTTTCTGCAAGAAGCTTTGCATAAGGGCATTATAAGTATCTATATCCGGAGAATAGTTTCTCCAGAGCATTATCTTGAGGAGTTCAAAACCTGCCTCGGGTGTCCCCTCTTTGCAATGACCAAGAATCACTGTCTTGAAGGTTGAAGGATCCTGAATTCCTTGCTTAAGCAACTGCCGAAAAAGCTTATCCGCTTTTTCAGTTTTTCCATGTCTGCAGAGATGTGCAAACATAGGATTATAGGCAGCAACAAGGGGTACACAACTGCCAGCCTCGAGCAAAATACCCTTCTGCAACAGGTCATCTAAGAGCTCAACTGCCTTATCAAACTCTCCTCTGCTGTAAAGGCTCCTAATCATGATACTATAAGTTGCAGAATTGGCGCAAACACCTAACTCTCTCATCTTATAAAAAATCTGCACAGCCTCTTTTAAATTCCCAGCATTGTAGTGAGTATTCATCAATATATTATATGTACAAGTATCCGGCTTGAAGTTACCCTGAATCATCTTCTGAATAATCGTATGTGTCTCCACCAACTTATTTGCATCACAGAGAGCCTGGATGATGGTATTATACGTAACCTCGTTTGGACTCACACCACGGCCAACCATCTCATTTAGAAGCTTCAACGCTTCATCGACACGGTCCTTCCTGCAGAAACCCCGAATCATCGTGGTATAGGTCACAACATTGGGCACAAGATCAGGGCTCGTCTTACTCATGCCTTTCCAAAGCTTATATGCATCTTGAACTCTGCCATTTTTGCAGAGCCCATCGAGAAGGGTATTGTATGTGACAATATCAGGGCTGCATTCCCTCTTTCTCATGTCCTGAAAAAACCCCAAAGCTAAATCCACCTTGGAAGACAGACAAAACCCTCTGATGAGAATATTGTAAGTGTAAACATCAGGCAAAACCCCCTCACTCACCATGGTTGTATAATACTTCTTGGCCATGTTAGTTCTCCCTCTCTTCAAGAGCACAGTGAAAAGATTATTGTAGGTCAAAACAGTGGGTGGAACCCCAAGCTCTTTCATTTTCTTGAAAATTCCAATGGAATCCTTAATCACTCCTGCTCTTCCATAGCTTCTGATCAAACTATTGAAAACACAATCCTCCCATACAACTCCATTGTTGGGCATGCCGGATAACAGAGCTCTTGCTGAATTCAGGTGCCTACCACGGCCTAATATTTCCAATATCTTAAAATAGGTTTGTATGTCGTGTTTGAATCCGTTGCCTTGGGTCCAATTGAAGAAGCGGTAGGCTTGCAGGGAAGTTTTTGCATTGGAGAGAACATCTATGACCGTGGCGGTCGTTAGGTTTGGAGCTGCCGAACTCAGCTGGTTTTCTACCTCAGTTGTCCATGGTTTTGTAGCCAATATTCTGCATATAACTTCAACTGGGTTTTCGGACATACCTGGTTCCGGTTCTTCTGCTGTTATCTCATGTTTGTTATGGCAAGATATAAAACAGAGAGACCTGCTCATGGTGCCAAGCTCCACATTTGGGATTAAATGTTCCATCCATGACGAGATCAAGCCCTTCGGTAGCATCATCACGAACTTAGTCAAATTGTTTTCATCGCTGCAAATTTATGTGGGAAGCAAATTGTGGCATTAACCAATAAATAGTCATCTACAAGATTCATTGTCAACTTCGGCACCATCTTGATTTCAAATCAAATATAAAATGATTAGGGTGAAACTGTTTTCATCGCTGCAAATTTATTTGGGTATCGGATTGTGCATTAATCAATAAATTTCCATGTACAAGCTTTGGCACTATCTTCATTTCATTTAATACTAGCACAGCCACTTAAGTTGTGGCGGATGAACGCCGATAGACCGCTTCAGATTCAAGTGGTAAATATATGCCCAAAATAAAACACGTACCTGCAATAATATGACTTCACGAGTTTGCTGGTTCATATTTATAAATATATCTCCAAAATAAAATAAGTTCATATTTATAAATATATCCTCAAAATAAAATAAGTAAGTGCAACAATATGATAATTGTTAATTTATATTGAATGCTATATAGAATGATTTATTTTATATATATTAATCCTGGTTAATTAGGTAAACTTGGCAATCACTGTTAGAGCAGTAAATTATTAATTATATTAAGTAAATGTGAAAAAGTAAACAAGTAAACGTAAGCATTTATAAATGCAAGGAAGTTATCAATATTAAATTTCATTCATTGATTTGAGAGGACCACTAAGAATATGTCAGCATCTTCAATTGTTAGCCATCGGATTAGAATTTTAGATTAAAAGGTGATTAATTGTGCCCATCTCCAATAGGTATACGCCTTTCGGCGTAATAAAAGGATTAGGGTGTATTGGGACTTACGAAGTTACGCTTAAACTCCTATACTGGAAACGATGTTATTAAGTAATTCATATTGGGTGTGATCATACCAGCGTTAATGCACTGGATCCCATCAAAATTCCGTAGTTAAGTGCACTTGGGTTAGAGTAGTACTGGGATGGGTGACCTCCCGGGAAGTCTTAGTGTTGCACCCTCCATCATCTGAAAAAAGTACCTCATCCTAAACCCAAACGACACATCAATACATCTTGATATTTATACAAGGGAAACACCATACAAAACGACATAATATGAATATTTATATAGTTATCGGGGACATCATCCATGTTTTAGATGGAAATTAATCTCCAAAATTGATGAAAGGAAAAAAATACAAAAAGTGCAAGGTTGATAACTCTTTACAATTTGTAGTGTATTATCCTGGAAGAAAAAAATGTAGTCAAATGTATTTTGCCCAGGGTACTATAGTAATGAGTTTGCACATTGAATATATATTAGTAAATATGTTGATCATAAATTTATGGTTTTTTGCATTGTTTAACATTGTTTTATTGAATTTTTGTATTTAATAAAAAATATAAATCATTTAATGTATTACCATCGGTGGATGAATTGAACCTTTGTAGAGGTGATGGCGAGAATTTAAGACGTTCGTGTTTAGGGTATTTGGGTATTTAAGCCTGACATCATGTTTGTACGTCAATTCTTTATTTAATTGACTTGTCAGCCTCGTGTATGGCTTGCACATCTCACCTGTATGGCATATCACCTACAGACTTACAGCTTTGTGTTCCAACAAGATCATTTATGTTCTCCAGGTCGATTCTGAATGCGTGAAGATCATATATGATCTCTTTCCAACAAATTTCCCTTCAATAAATTGCATTGTTCAACCTATGTCTAGACAAATTATGAGAATGTGTTCTTCATAAACCTTAAACGTGGGATTTCAAACTTTTGGAAACCCCAAATTTGAGTTAATGGTGGGTAGCAATCTTTATGCAATCTTTAGAATGAAACCTTATCCCGAAACGCCCAAACATTTGGCTATCGAAGATCTGGAAAACCCTTTTCAATTGCTTTAACAAACCCAGATTCAGATCTCCGTTTTCAAAGCACATAAGTGATGGAACGTTGTTGGTGGAACTATGCATGTCTGGAAATCTGGATGGCGGAGAAATACAAGTCGTGGACTTATTAAAATTATGGATCATGATGTATCCAGACATATGGCTTCCCCTTTGCRTTGCTCCTTTGCTAAACTCTTGGATATGGATGTATCTGGCTCTCCTTTGCACTACTCCTTTGCTAAACTCCTAGATCCAGATGTATCAACTATCTGTCTCTCCTTTGTGTTGAAYTGTAGTTCATCCAATTTCCACTCAGACTCACACTACAAATGCAGATCTTCRACTCTATTCCACTAATTTGTGACTAAACTCGTAATTTTAATGAGGAATTTCAAAGGGTTTACATTAATTCGTTGCCCGAAATTTGAGTTAATGGCAGGTTACTACCTACCCATTAACATAAAGATTACTACCTGCATTAATGGTGGATCTGTATCCTCCCAACTTAGGAAAAATATAAACAACTCAACCTACTCCTAAAATCACTCAATTATATGCTAAACTAGCAACTTCATTACRWTACATGGCGATTTAGAAATCAAATTCCTTCTACGTAGACAACCTAGTAATCTCTAGAAACTACTACAAACTTAGAAAAATGAATGGGAAAAAATGCTCCTATATCAGATTCTTGATAGAAATTATAGCAAAATGTATGATCCATTGAAGTTTTTCTCCTTTCAAGAAAAAGGACGAATAGTAAACCAATTCTTCAATGTGTAAATCGTAAGCGTAATAACATAAAACAACTGAACCTAAATTTGCAACAGAATTTAGCGATATTGGAATTAATTAGACCATTGTACATTATTTCAAAATGTGTGCTTTTCCTAATCGATGAAGTTAATTGTGATTAAAACTATTTATTGATTTAATATCGCTACACGTTTGGATTCTGCAAGGATTTGATAGATTGTAAGAGGTTCTTAAAGAAAATTGCTTTGCTAGTGAAGCTTGTGATATGTGATCTTTCGGCATTTGTTAATCTTTCATTACTTGGAAGGGACTAAGTTGCCATGCAGCACTTGTTAATATTGTGTTTTATCTCTTCTCTTGTATATGTTCTAATCTCTATATATATGCATGTGTCGTGATTTTGTTTATGTTATATGTTCTCTATCTATGATTCATTTACTAATATATCAATCAACAATAGAGTTTTGGTACTTTGCATATTTATTTATTATTATTTCTTCAAGGTAGAGATGAGATAAAAGAGAGAATATGATGGCAATCATCACATATTGTGTGCATTACCATTTCTCTATCGACCTATAATACGTTACATATTTTGTGCATCACCATAGCTCCACCCGAATATAATAGTTTGGACAAGTTGAAGAAGTAATCATAGAGTAGTGCATGTAAACCAAAGACCTTGTGTTACACATCAAAATTCCTCACTTCGATAATGTCACATTATCATTGTCATAAGTGTTGTAAGTGTCGCACTTTTTTCGTAAGTGTCGCATTGTGAACGACACCATGAAAATACTTGATACGACCCCTAAAACATGTTAGAAGAAGAAGCCCCATCATTTGACAGTCGGAACAAAGTGTTTTTCTATGGGAATTGGTCATCTTGAAAACTTTTGGAAGATCAGTGCTCCCCTGCTCATATATAAGGAGCGTTAGCGCTCTCTGTCTATCTAGAAGGGATCATTGTAGCGCTATGTTTCCCATTGTAAGGGAGCGTCGAATTGGTTGAGCAAATCTTGGAAGAAATCCCCTTTTTCTTTAAAGACAGTTATGGATGGTTCGAGTTGGTTTGGCTCGAATATAACCCTAAGGTTGCATCTAAGGGAGATATCACAACTGATGGAGTCGTATCCTCAACTAATCTCAAATACAACCAAGGTGGTTGAGACTCTCAAAGCCTATAAATGGAGGCATTCTCATGGGGAACAAAGAGGAAAAAATAATCAGCAAAGCATTGTTATTATGATCGTGGATCTTTCAAGCAAGGGGTTGAACGAGGAGGACTTGGAGAGGTTGTTGCAACATCATCTGAAGATTGTAAGTGTCTCTTTAAAGTTCTCATCAATATACTTGGCCTATTTCCTTCTAGTATGTGTTTACATGTACTTGTCTATGTTTGTTTTAATCTTTCATAAATAGATTGATTTTTTCTAATCCATTAGAGTAGGAAATAGTTGTTTGTCTCTTGTCATCCATTGCAGGTACTATACGGAACTCGGGGATTGGAGCAGCGTGGACAAACTTTGAAAGTGAGGTACATCATACTATCCCTCCTTCTCTCTTTTTCAATGGGAATAATTAATCTATAGGAATGGTAGTGTCCAAAGGTAGTTTTTTGTCTTGGTAGAGGGGTATGTACTTCAAGGGAAAATTCACGTGTCCGCAGGGGAATTATTCTGTAACATAAATTGGTGACTCCACTAGGGAACGAATTTTCATATTTTTTTATTTCCTTGGTTTGTCCTCACCTTTTGTCTATCTTTAGATCTAATTTGTTGATTTGATCTATCCTTACATCTTTTCATCTTTGCTAAGTTGTCTTACAAATTCTCTTATTGAAATTCCTTTAGTTTTTGAGTTTTACGGGTTTTTCTAAAACTTGTCTCAAGATTAGCGCCCATCTCCAGTTTAAGTCAGAGCGTTGATAACCTTATCATCACTTCCCCAGAGTGTGTTAGGGAGCGTTGTAGTGCTTTGGTGCCTTGATTACTAGAGCGCCGATTTTTCTTGCTTTGAAAAATTGCAGTTCTCTTGTTTGTTGGGCATAATCCTTTGATCTTTCTCTCTAGCTCAAATCCTATTATGTCAAATCTTGTCTTATGTTTGACTTAAGACTTGCTGCTTTTCATTCTTTTAGTCTTGATTGTGTTTGTGTTGTCTTTCCTTACTGCAAAATCAATCATGTTCTCCTAAACTTGGTTTCTTTTTGTTGTTATTTTCGATTAACCGATTGATTAGAGGTTTTCATAGGGAAAGTTATTGATCATAGCATTATTTTCTTTGTCTTTGATCCCTTACTCAATTTTGGAAGGCCATTAAGTCTGATTTAATTTTTTTTTTGTGTTTTTCTTTGAGAGTGTCTTTGTTTGTGTTATTTTTCTCTTTCTTTTTCAAAATCACAGTGGTGAAGTCATTTTTCATTATTAGTGAAAGAAAGAAGCATTAGACGAACTTTTCAATTTACATTTGTAATCAAACAAAGAAATACTTGTATGCATTGGTTTTGGATATTGGAAAGATTTTCTTTATAATTTGGCATTTGTTTGAGTTCTTGTTGAGAAATAAATAGTATGAAATTTTTCATTCTTGAGTGTTTTGTTAGTGACAAAAGAAAAGAAACTCTTCTCCTTCCTGTAGCTTGAATTTCATTGAAAAGAAAGTTTGCATCT
This sequence comes from Picea engelmannii, assembly GCA_009831015.1. Classification (NCBI taxonomy): domain Eukaryota; kingdom Viridiplantae; phylum Streptophyta; class Pinopsida; order Pinales; family Pinaceae; genus Picea; species Picea engelmannii. The sequence goes on along the minus strand of ML799820.1, from coordinate 112,849 downwards.
CATTATTTTCATCTTTTTGGAGTCGAGTATCAAACATCATCACTTTCACTATCACTCACCTTTGTGTAATGAACATCCATGGAAATGAACACTAATTAAAATCAAACTAGAAACTTTTATTTTTAAGATCTTTACACCAACACTAGACTAGGACTAGAGCTTTGGAATAGG
>ML799820.1:64018-101070 GCA_009831015.1 Picea engelmannii | reverse complement strand
CTTAAGAATCTATATGCATTGTTTTACTTCATAGGTTTAGAACTTACAATAGGGGCCCACATGACTTTTGGTGTTTCACCTCCTAGGGTTAGGTTTTTGGATGTCTAGGGTTTTGGAATTTATGAGTAATATTAAAAAGGCCTATGGAGCCTCACTGTAATCATGTTTCTTAGATGGATGCGCGTAGCCCCCACAGCTCTTCTCAAAGATAGCTACCGCCATCCGAGCAAGTGTTTCAGTTCTGCAGTTTTACAGTTTCAGCCTATTTCATTTATTCAATAGAAGATATGGTTCACTAGACATCTGTGTTGTTCTTCATATCTCTGTGTTTATTGTATTTAGCCTGTCAATCATTTCATTCCGCTCCTAAATCCGGATCGTTACGTCTTTCCTAGCATACACTTACGAGTACAGTGGCTAAATAGTACATTGAATTACAATGCATAACTTTTCAAGATTTTAATTCACTTGCCATGGATTTTCTCACACACTTCCAATTACCTGTCCACTACGAAACCGGCACGAAAATTTTGACCTCCCTTCGTCAAACCAAATCCATACATATCTATGATCATATTCATGATTGGAGATGAGGACGATGGTTGATCAAAGCAACCATTCCCGACCAATTGTTGGTTGAATGGTTCAACAAATCTCTTTTGCCTCTGATCACTCGTGACGTAGCCATGGGTGGTGTCGTTACAGAAGAGGAATCCATTACTCATGGCTAGTATCTGGACTTGGTTTATTCCCAATCCGGGACTTTGTATGAATTGATTCCAAATTCTCCCCGTCCATCAACCGATCCATCAAAACCATCCTCCACCGCTCACGCAGATGGAGTCATCGGTTCTGTCAAAACCCAGTCAAGTTCGCATTCGACCCTGCATGACCAGTCGTTCAGTCACTACCCTCACTACCAGATCGACTTCACTCTCATCAAACTCTCCCCCAACTCAAATATATCAGGTAAATACAGTTCAATCTGCTTCTCCACCATAGTCAGGGGGGAGAAGAAAACTAAGAACAAACCCAAGAAAAACAATAATCAAACCAAAAATGCAAAATCACAAACACAACCACCTGCTCTTGAGAAACAACCGTAGCGCAAACCAAAATTTACATGTCTCATTTGTGGTGAAGATCACTACACACGAGATCGTCCTCATCAAGACAAAGTTGCCAAACTTTTTAAATGAAATTCTCAACCCATTGTATTGACACATCCTTTCCCACAGCAACACTCATTGGTTTCCCAAGCTCCTGCCCCTTCAACAGGAGTTTATCCAAATCATCCTCATAATGAGGAAGTGTCATCAAGTGCACACATTTACATGTTTACTGAGATAGATTTGACCACTCGTACTATGACATACGACACACCTCCAGGTCAACTTGATAAGGAAAAAGTAACCACTGGTACTACACCAGATCCATTGCCTACTACAGTTACTCCTTCATATGTGCCACTCCATATTGAGAAACCTAACTTTGACTCTATTCTACGCCCTCCCAAGAGCACAATTCGAAAGTCAACCTTTAATCCTAACTCGCATGTTGCTTAAAACTACAACATCATTGAAGATTTGGCTTAAGCACCTTGCATTATGTCAGCTCTCGAAGTCCTACAACATGACCCTAGCCAACGTAGGACACTCTTGGCAGCCATCGGAGCTATAAATCCTGAGTCATCTAACAACATCATGTTTAACCTGGATAATTTTAAATCACGACTCTCTCACCAACTCGCTTTCCAGATCGATTTCGTTGTCCATAATCAACATATTCATTGCACAATCTTGGACGAGGGGGCATCCACATGTGTCATGTCCTTGGATTTTTGGAAAGGCCTTAAATCACCTAGTCTTAATCAATCTCCCACCATGTTAAGAGCATTTGATGGAAGAGGTTTCTGACCTCATGGATTATTACAATCCTTAGCCACTCAATTGGGAGGCAAAATTGTTTTTGTAGATGTTGAAGTAGTCGATGCTCCCCTCAATTATAACTTGTTGCTAGGGAGAAGTTCGTTCCATGCTATGACTGTCATCGCTTCATCAGTTTTTCGGTACGTTCAATTCCCTCATCAAGGTAAAATAATAACCATCAATCGGTTAGATTACTGCACCCCCGACGCTCGCACTCAAACGACCAACAACATTCCTTTTCTAGGAGATTCCAAAATCACATATGAAAGTGTTGGGGTAGGTATTTTGAAAGACTCTTCTCTCATGGGTACTTCCCTACACCTCTTCCTCCCACTACGCAACATATCACAATGGTTAATATCATTTTGACTATGGCACATCAATCCTTCGAATCATTTTATCCTTGGATCGTGCCTAGTTCTTTAGAATTCGATACACTATGTGACATCATGCCACTTAGTCCTGTAGAGGTTGAATACGATGTCATCTAGTTTTCCTCTCTTTCACTGGACGACCAACATCTATTGGCATCTACGACCTATTCGTTACCATCCTTGTTAGATTCCCTATCCTCTACTTTTGATTACATCTTACATATTTTCCATCAGATGAATTTATTATGGAAATGCTTAGTATCAAGGAGGCACCATGGGATGACAATCACCATCGTTCATCCTTTCTTCCTAGTTTGGATGACATAGAGAAATACATTTCATCTATGTTTCCTAGTGATGTCGTTGACTCTCCCCAATCTCCAATACTCACTCAAGATACCATCTCCAAGGGGAATTTGGGAATCTCTTCCACTATCACTGTCGACATATCCATTAAAGAAGGTATTGTGGAAAACATACAACTAGGTGCAAATTGTTCAGCTGAAGAAGTTGAAACTCATATCGCCTTGTTCAAAGAATTTTGTGACATCTTCGCCTGGAGTTACGAAGAAACGCCAGGGATCGATTCATCGATCATTGTGCATGAAATCAAAACTTACCCAGGAGTTAAACCTGTGAGATAGAAACTTCACCTGGTCCATCCTAAGAAAACCACGACAATCAAGGCAAAAGTAGAAAAACTTTTGAAATCTAGTTTTATTTATCATGTCCCTTTGACCGAATGGGTTTCCAACATCATTCTGGTCGCCAAGAAACAAGGGACTATTCATGTTTTTTTTATTATCGGGATATTAATAAGGCATGTCCCAAAGACAATAACCCTACACCGTTTATCGACCAAATTATCAATAATTGTGTCGAAAGCGTCATTTTCTCTTTTATGGATGACTTTTCTGGATATAACCAGATCAACATTTTACCGGTCGATCAACATAAAACAACCTTCATCTTCCCTTGGGGGACTTTTTCTTATTAAAAATTAACGTTTGACCTTAAAAACGTTGGAGCCACTTTTCAGCGGGCCATGTCATATGTGTTCCACGATATCAAACATGTTGTTGAACCTTACCTCGATGACTTACCAACTCACTCATCTCGTTGACGATACCACATTTGTCACCTACGAGCCATATTTCTTTGATGTCGATTTTACAACATACATTTGAACCCCCATAAATTCATTTTCGTTGTCGAATCAGGGAGACTCCTTGGATTCGTATTCTCCAAAGACGGGATTAGGGTGGATCCCTTAAAAGTCAAAGTCATTCTCGCTTTACCTCCTCCCAACAACCTCACTCAACTGCAAAGTTTGCAAGGGAAGGCAAACTTTCTTCGTCGCTTCATTTGTAATTACGTCGAAATTACTAAAGGGTTCATGAGATTGTTGCAACTCCTCAGCACTCATTTGATGCTCTTAATCATGCCTTAACGAACACACCCCTTTTGCACCCACCAGATTATGAAAAGGATTATTTCTTTTATTTTGCTGCCTCCACTTCCATTATTGCTATGGTGTTAGTACAGGAGGATGAAGATGGCACCGAACATGTGATCTATTATCTGAGTAAAAGTCTATCAGTTCCCGAACTTCGATATTCACATGTCGAAAAGTTGGCTTTGGAAGCAGTTATTGTCGTCCAGATATTTTTCCATTACATTTTGTTACGCACTACCATGGTCATCGCAGACTCGAACCCCATGTACCACATCTTGACTCATCAAGTACTTGGGGGGTATATTCCAAATGAATCGTTATTCTCCAAGAATTCGATCTCGAGTTTGTCAAATCCAAGGCTAAGAAATCGTTGGTTTTCGCGGAATCAATTTTTGGCCTTCCCCGTAGTGATGAGGATACTGAGCCCAGCGATTCCCTTCCTGATATCGTTCTCCAACGTTGCTTAACCCACTAAGAGGTTGAACAAGTTTTAAATGACTGTCACCTTGGAGCTTGTGGTAGTCATCTTTTTGGGATGGATACAACCCAAAAAATTCTATGTGTCGGTTATTTTTAGCCTTGCATATTCAAATATTGCATTGAGGTCGTTAAAAAATTCCCACCCTGTCAGATCTTTCAGAGGAAAGCACATACCCACCCAACTCCACTTCATCCCATTGTCGCCTTTGGCCCTTTATCAATATGGAGCTTTGATTTTATGCAATGTAATCCTACGTCAGTCGGGGGCACAGTTATATTATCGTTGCCATCGATTACTTCACTAAATGGGCTTAGGCTATGCCTACATTTCTTAACGATAGCCACATTGCAGCACTCTTTGTGTTCAATCACATCATCACTCGATTTGGTGTCCCACAAGCTATTGTAACTGATCATGGATCCCATTTCCAAAACCAAATGACGTGAGAATTACGCACCAAGTTAGGTTTTCTCCTTGACTACTCATCCCCTTACTATCCTCGGGAAAATGAACAAGTTGAAGCCATCAAAAAAGTCTTGAATACCATGCTTCAACGCATGGTGGGCGTAAACAAAAACTTTTTTCACTTGAAACTCTTCTCCACACTCTGGGCCTATCGAACTTTAGTTAAAACCACAACTCGATTTACACCCTTCCATTTGGTATACGGGATAGAAGCGATATTACCAATTGAATGTGAGATTCCTTCGTTGAAACTTGTCACAGAACTCCTACCTCACGCTTCTGTTGAAGAGGAACGATTCTTATATTTGACCAAGTTGGATGAAACCCATCGTGATGTTGCTCTCATCAATGAGACGTATCAAAAGTGCATGAGAAATTAGTATGATAAGTCCATCCATCTTTGCAACTTCGCAGAAGGAGATCTAGTCTGAGTCTATGATCAAGATCATGACAAACTGGGGGAAGAAAATTTAGAACAAATGTGGGACAGACCATACATCATAAAACACATGTTACACAGAGGTGCCTATGATTTATTAGAATACGATGGAATATCTCTCGGTGAACCTCGAAATGGGCTTTACCTCAAGAAGTAATATGCATAAAATATCTGGCACGTGTGGTTTGTACATTGTTGTACTATATACTTTTGACTTGATGTGTCTTTTATTTTGCATGCATGAGTTTTGTCTCAATTGCTTATACTTTTTTTTATGAATGAATTTACAGATGACATCATCATTTCCCATCTATTTCAGGTTTGCAGATGGTGATGGTCAACATACCCAGAACATCCTTTTTGCAGCTAGGGTCATCTACCACTTTGGAAAGTTAGTGAGCTCGGGAGGAATTTGCCTCGAATTTGCAACCAATAAACTTGCAGAGTATCATGCTGTCATCATACTCTTAATCGAAGCCTCCTCTCTAGGTATATCTCAATTAATTATCAACCTCGACTCTCAACTCATGGTTTTTCAACTAAATCGTGAGTATGTCATTCACAATTCAACTTTACTACGTCCCCATCTGAGGGTTCGTCGTCTCGAAAAATATTTTGAATTTCCTGTGTACAGACACATATTGAGAGAACTCAACACTGTCGTGGATTCGTTAGCAAATTACATGTTGGATTGGTATATTGCGCATAGATAAACATTTCAAACATAAAGCATATGTATACACACATCACATAAAACACAAAAATACAACATAGGTAGTTGTAAAACTCGCTTATATATATAAGCATGATAACAAAAGTTTTTGTCAAATACATCATACAAAAGTACATAACGAGGTAAAACATGGGCCTTCATGCCCATAGTATCATCATAAAGACTACAAAATGACTATGGACTCTACTCGTCCTCCTCTATCATGTTGTGCTTCGCATATCACACTACTGCTCATGCCACATGTCGTAGAAAATTATTGAGGCTTTAAGAAACCCCAATTGCATGTCCGTGAAAGTGTAGTGGCACATCTCGCCTCCTCAAGGGAGGTACACCCATCGTCAAACCCCAGAGGTTCCTCTCCACCTCTCGAAGCCCTCCTGCTACAACGTCATGCTCAGCTACCACTTGTGCATCTCCGTGATGCCCCAATGATGGCATCTCCGCTTGAAGTGACGCACCTTTGTTTGCATGATGAAAACGAAATGGTTTAGATCCCTCGTTGTACAACCAAAAACATATAAAAACAAAACAAAAATATTGTTACAAGGTTATGATCTTTCGTACCTGATGCATCCCACTGTATGCCCTTGGGTAGTACCAAGTCTACACTATCTCTGAAATATACCCAAGCATAGGGGAATTCCTCAATCACCACCAACTACCTCCTCCACCATGCGAAGAAGTCGATAGTGAATCTAAAAGTCGAGGGATCATTCCCCAACCTGGGGGAGAGACTAGTCCACCTCTCCATATGAGGCTCAGTCACATGGCATGCTATCATTACAACTTGTGGTTGCATCTGAGGAATCCACTCTAATAAAAACGAGACCAAGAAAGAACCATATCCGAACTATTTTTGCCTGTCAATCCTACATTTGGATATTTTCTCTTTGACATTCCTTAGGAACCCTTGACTCCAGTTGAATAGCCTTGGTTCCAAACACAGAATAGCATAAGATATTTGGGATTTAGAATCGAGATGGGAACTAGTGCTCCCCGCCAACTTGGTGATAGCGAATAGGACGGATTGAAGTGACAGATATCTCACATATTTTATAACGATCCTTCCTCCCACCAACCGTGACCCTAGTATACAGTATTCGACAACATATGCCTCGGTCGGTCATGGAGTAGCCCAGTGTCCGGATAAAAGTATGGGTTCCCCTCTCCTCGAGAGCCCCGTCAAAAAGTATACATCGTCCATCTCAATATCAAGCATATGCGGCCCTATTCGGAATGCTTGCTCACCGTCATCACATAGACCAATCAAGTATTCAAGCAAAAGAACTTATTTCCACATGTTCTTGAGGGTCTAGAAGAGCAGCAATGTCATCGAACTCGTGCTCACGTTCTTTCCACTCAATCATAGCTAGTTATGGATGAAACTTGCAAATACATCAATTAATCATCATTAGTTAAACCCTCAATGAAATAAATTGTCTCTTTTTAGCCTAAAAATCAAAAAACAAATTGAGTTTTGTGCCTAGCGCTCCCTCAAAGAAGAAAACAGAGCGCTAGCGCGCACACTGGGGTGTTTAAATCACGATCGATGCTCCCCTCGATGCCTTGAGGGAGCATCGATCCAGTTTGGCACTCTAGGGCTTCCCAAGGAGCCTTGAACACCTCAACTAAAGGCTGAAATGCAACAAAAATGCATGAAAAAGGATGAGGAGAAGGAAACAACCAACCTGGTTCAGACAATTCTAAAAACGGTTTCCCACAACCCCCGCAATCAACGCTCAAAAAAATGCTCCAAAAGAGGTAAAAATCCAAAGACCAAAGGAGAATGGTAAAAATGATTTTTTGACCTAATTTGATATTTGATATTTGATATGTCCAATTTGGTCATTTCTCCTTATTACAAAGTCTATTTTTTGGTTTTTTCGAGAAATTACTAATATCTTGTGCCTAGAACAGCTTATTTTTACAGGAATTTGAGCAGAGTTTTTTTGATGAACTTGTAACACCAATGAGCTTAGTCTTTGTTCTTTCTCGCACTCACAAACACATTAGAATGTAACTGAGTATACTTTTATCACTTTTTCAGACTCGTAAAGGTTATACGAAAAAGGAACCCCCTAGAATCTCCTTTAAGCTCTTTTCAGACTCTCTAAACATGAAAAGATTGCCAAGTGATCTTTCTTCCTTTCACACTCGTTAAAAGGTTCGAAAGGGTGTCTTCCAAGTAATAGTTTATCTCTTTTTCGGACCTCATAGACTAAAATTATGAAAAAGGACAACCCTAGATTCACCTTTAATTTCTTTTTAGACTCTCTAAATATGAAAAATCATTGAGTTTTCCTTATGTAGACTCGTTAAACTACACATTGAAAGGCCCATATGGGAACGAACCCTTACTTCTTCCAGTTCGTTAAACAAAGAAAGAGGAACTTACCAAAGGTGAGTTATATCGAGCATGTATTATCCTCCTCGAGATCGTTAAATTAAAAAGAGGTACTCATCTATCTGGACGGGGGGAAAATCTGAAGGAAGTAGGTCAAATTTCTTGAAAAGTTTTGTAAACAACTCTTGCAATCGCCCTTGAACACGACACTTGTTTTAACCTCCACATTGAACACGTGGATAATCTATTAAACCTCTACACTGAACCAATCCTATGAGTCTTTCCACTCCTTTGAACCATCCAAAGAATGCTTCAGCACTCGTTGCATTATGTTTTGGTCCACCTTGCGTTTATGTTTCCAAGTCTCATGTCATGCCTCAATCTTCAAGGGAAATTTTCGCCTCGAAAGTCAACCATCTTCAAAATTACCATTTTTTGTACCTATGATAGTCTGTGTTCATCTGCTATATCTCATTACTTTCCTGTGTCAATTTCATGTTGATGATGAGGGATACATCAAGGCCCTCCTTCGACGAGTCTTTTTCTGTCGACTTCAACACATCATCCGGGAATTAGACTTAGAAACCAGTTATTACCTTGGGACTTGCATGCCTCAATGGCATGCCTCCTCACTTCTGAAAGTAGGTTTACATCATTGACCTCTAATCGAATGATTCCACGAATGTTCAACCTCAACTCATCTATTCACATTCGTTGGATTGTACTAGGGTACCTTCGGAGTCATTGACATCACTGGTGATTTCCCTCACACTTGTTAACGACTTACCTCACTGATCGGTAATCAAGTGGTTTCTTCCATGTTCAACATCAAAACATCTAGTCACGTGAATAGATTCGTACCACATCGGGATTGGGATGAAGACTCTGGGTTGAGCATTCATTCTGATATCTTCTTTTCCCAAGTTGTGAAGGAATTCATTTGAGCATGTTGATGCTAATGTTGTCACATAGATCCATGTTGTATTGGTTTGTGGCTATGTTTTATCATCTTGTATCTCCATTGTGTATTTTGTGTGGCTACGATCAGTTCATGTCATATAATTATGGATCCACATTGTATCTCCGGTGGCCATACCCTTAGTCAATATCATCATGGATCTGCAGTGTAGTTATTGGCGGCCATACTTTGAGTCATTTATAGTCTGAGCATAGGTATGCTTGCCTCGAGAATGGAACACATATTAACATTGTTTGATGGTTGTTTGCAACTTCTACCAAGTTCCCCGACTCCATACCTTTGCTTCGAAGAATCTACAAAGTGTTTCGACCATCAGCTTTCGTTTTTTGACTTCGTACTTTAGGGGGCAGTGTTTTACACATCAGAATTCCTCACTTCAATAATGTCACATTCTCATTGTTGTAAGTGTCGTAAGTGTCTCCCTTTTTTCGCAAGTGTCGTAAGTGTCACACTTTTGTCGCAAGTGTCACATTCTCGTCACGTAAGTGTCACATCGCGAACGACACCATGAAAACACCTAATACAACCCCTAAAACATGTTAGAAGAAGAAGCTCCATCATTTGACATTCAAAACAAAGTGTTTTTCTATGGGAATTGGTTATCTTGACAACTTTTGGAAGATCAACTCTCCCCTGCTCATATATAGGGAGTGCTAGCGCTCTCTGTCTATCTTGCAAGGATTGTTGTAGCGCTATTTTACCCATTGTAAGGGAGCGTTGAATTGGTTGAGCAAATATTGGAAGAAATCCCCTTTTTCTCTAAAGATAGCTATGGATGATTCGAGTTGGTTTGGATCGAATCTAACCCTCAGGCTGCATCTAAGGAATATATCACAACTGATGGAGTCATATCCTCAACTAATCTCAAATATAACCAAGGTGGTTGAGACTCTCAAAGCCTATAAATGGAGGTATTATCATGGGGAACAAACAGGAAAAAATAATCAACAAAGCATTGTTATTTTGATCGTGGATCTTTCGAGAAAGGGGCTGGACGAGGAGGAGTAATTGGCGAGTTTGTTGCAACATCATCTAAAGATTGTGAGTGTCTCTTTAAATTTCTCATCAATATACTTGGCCTATTTCCTTCTAGTATGTGTTAACATGTACTTGTCTATGTTTGTTTTAATCTTTCATAGATAGATTGATTTTATCTAATCCATTAGAGTAGGAGATAGTCATTTGTCTCTTGTCATCCATTGCAGGTACTATATGGAACTCGTGGATTGGAGCAGCGTGGAAAAACTTCGAAAGTGAGGTACATCATACTATCCCTCCTTTTCTCTTTTTAGATGGGCATAATTAATCTATAGGAATGGTAGTGTCCAAAGGTAGTTTTTTGTCTTGGTAGAGGGGTCTGTACTCCAAGGGGAAATTCACCTGTCTGTAGGGGAATTATTCTGTAACACCTTGGTAACTCTACCTGACTATAATATATTAGACAAGTTTAGGAAGATATTGGAATATGAGTTGTGCATGTAAACCATAGACCTTGTACTATTTCAGTTGATCACATATTTTATATATTTTCCTTGGTTTTTCTCCCCTCCAACACTAGAAAGCTTCATATTTAAATGCATAAAGGGACATAAAAGTTTGATTCATTTTTTTTTTAATTTATTTGTGTGTGTGTGTGTGTTCTAGATTTAAAGAGATGGGTCAAATAATTTTTTTTTTGTATTTTTTCCTTTTTTAATTCACTTGAAATTGGTTGAGGTGCATTAATCCAAAAAAAGGTTTCCATGTTTGGCCATTTTTGGTAATAACCAAGTTGGTGTCAACCCCAAGCTTTAGTGAACATCGACCTAAAACCCTAATCGATTTTGGCCCAAACTCAAGTCAGGGTTGCCCGTGTATTGATCGTATCAAGAATATATGAGAGTTAACTACATCTCAACATGTCAACTCCAATATCGTAGTAGCACACATCGTTACACAACATAAATGAACTACATGATGACTCTTGAGCTACTAGTTTAGCAACTAAATTTGTAACATTTTGTAACTCACCGTGCAATGATTCTTATACATTGTTGTTTAAATATTTTGTTGATGAATGAAAACTATAACTTGTCTGGTTGTAAAAAAGGAAAAAGCGATAATGTCTCTTTGGTTTGTTCATTCTACCATAAGATTGTCATGTTTTCATGCATTTTTTTAGAAATATCTAGTTTGTGTGGATGCACTAATGTTTGTGCTATGGAAATCTAAAACATTGTGTTTGATTTTCATCCCTAAATCCCCATGGACATTTGAAGTAGTGGTATCGAAGCAATTTCTCTATCCCAACAACAAATTACACTCTTGCAAATGGCTATAATTATAGCTTCCCACTATTATCTCATGCTTGTGCATACGTTACATGCACAATGCTTGAATTTGCAACTAGTCTCAATTTCTGACTATTTTTTCGCTTAGGTACAAGGTCCTGAGATGGCAAGGGAGAGAGGAGATGCACGTCACATTCTTAACATGAAGCAACTCTTACAAAAATCCGTTAGATGACAAAGAGCAGTGATGTATGAGAAATTCAATTAGATATTTTATAGGGTCACATCTTCATTGGGCACATCTTTATCCAACGAAATGCCAATCCATTTAAAGTCCGCATGAATTGGACGCCCATAGTTTTGAAGGAAATATTGATGTTGAAGTAGTAGATCATTTTAATAACTAGAAGCATGTTTCATTGTCAACATATTTATAGAGGAAGAAAATATCATCATAGCTGCCCTAAAAATGTCCACTTTTATCCATTGTTAATGCAAGAGCCTTAGTGCAGGGGAAAAAAGGATGCAAACTCCATTACCACATGGGAAGAGTTTATTAATGATGTTAGAAAGGAACATTCTCCTCCCAAATGCCCTAAGAAACTATAAAATAAATGGAAACAATTAGGATAGTGGAAGGAGCAATCAGTACCTAGCTACATGGATGAATTCCACCAGTTGATGGTTAAGCTTGGAATCAAAGATGAGGAATTAAAGTGTTGAAATACCAAAGTAATCTACCCCCTTATATCCAAGAAGAAATGGAATTTCTCGCAATCAAAATCTTTTCAAAAGTGCACCATCATGCTATTAAATTGGAAGAAAAAACCAAGAAGAAGGTTTAGTTTGTTAATTCCCTCTCTTCTAGCAACTAAAACAAGAAAGGATGGAAAACCACTAGAAATAGTAAAAAACCATCTAAACCCAACTAGTAGTGAAACCCTCATAAAGGAAACAATCTCAAGAAATATGTCTTAAGGGGATCTTGCTAAGGGAAGTGGAACAACAAACCTCCCATAGGAAAGTGGTGTGATTATCATAGCTCCACCTAGCATGATATTTTCAAAATGCCATGCAAAAGAGACTTTCATTGCTTTTTTGGTCCAATCAAATGAACAAGTATATATCATTGACAGAGGGAAATACAGACCAAAGGTGTGTACATTGCTTGAAACCTATGTAATGTTTACAAATTCCATTGGTATCTTGAAGAAGAAATATAAAAACTCTTCTATGTTATGGGTAAAGGGAAACCCATTACATTTGACTATAAACAATGGAAGCCAAAAGAACTTTATTTCCAAGGTAATAGTGAAGAAATTCGATCTTGTTTATTGAGGATATAGAAAGACAAGTCCTAGAGACCAAACATGACTTACCCGATGAATTTGAGGACCTTTGACTAGATATAGAAGCCAGCCACTTCTGAAATCCTCCTACTAATATATATATCCACCTGATCCACCAACCATGAGTCCGGCCGATGGGTGACCTATGTATGGGTTCTTACAAGGAGAATTAGATCTATTATGTTACACCACTTATTGGTAAATTCTTCATAACAAACTAATTACTCAACTGCCTCTGCTCGGATCAATGCTAATTCTGCTTATTTTCCTGCTTCTGCACCTACCTACTATCTATTGGGAAGAATGGGCTAAAGCCCTGGGGGTAGCTTGGAGAGGGGAATAGGTGGAGAATTTCAAGGTAGGTCTTTAGCTACTCCAACGAATCGAGTTGCCTACGATACCCAAGCATGCAAGCAAGTCTTCGGGAATGGAATCGACCTACCTCCCTTCGGTCTAATGGCCTCGGGGTCGAGGGGAAGGGATTTAAGCCAAGTGCTTGCTTGCAAGAATCGATATCGAAAAGTAACTCTCAATCACAGCCTGACAACATAAAGAAAGGGAAGAAGGTCACATACAAGGTACCCTTGAGAATATGCAATGAAGTATATTAAGACATCTTAGATACATTAGCCAAGGAGGCATATCGTCTAGATCCCAACTACATCATTTCAAGACTGGACATATACCACCCATTATAATCCCTTATAGAATTATATAAAGACAAGGGTTTCACATGGAAACAAAAACCTTATTTAAAAGAGAAGTATAGGCATGTTGGCAATGTAAACACCCATTTTGATGGGACAAGAACCCAGATCTTCCAAGGAATGCCTAAATAAGAATCGAATGTCTTCAAGATAATGTATGAGGACATTTTAAGCTATATTTCAGTAGACTCTAAACATTGTGGTTGAAAAGAAAGGATGACAAGAAAGGTTGTCCTCAATTTGATAGAATGTGAGGTCATGGATGCAAAGAAGGACGACTGGGTAAATATATTGGTGTACAATGAAGCATAGGAATATATAAGGGAATACAAGGGAAAAGATAAAGAAATAAAGGAAAGGCTAGCAAAATGGGATGTAGAGGTCAAGTCAATTAGATAATTAACGCACGGAGAGCCTCCCAAGATGAGGCCATAAGAAAATTTTCATGAAATTGAAAAAATTGTGGATGAGAAAGCCATAACAAGACAAGCTAAGGAAATCAAAGAGAAAAATAATATATTGCCAAGTTCTACGAATCTTGGGAATGGAGGGAACAACAGGGATGGTGGCATTTCAAAGTGGACATTGATGGTGGAAGAAAATCCCCTAGGAGAAAAGTTCAATCCTCTTTTAGAGAAAAAGATAGAGTAGCCAAGGGAATAAGAAATCTAGAAAACCCCCAAATAGATAAAAAGAGAAGCACAACATCATGCTATTAAATTGGAAGAAAAAAATCATGAATAAGGGTTAGTTTTTTAATTCCCCCCCTTCTGGAAACTCAAACAAGAAAGGATAAAAAACCACTAGAAATAGTAAAAAGCCATCTAAATCCAACCAGTAATGAAACCCTCATAAAGGAAATAATTTCAAGAAATCATTCTTAAAGGGTCTTGCTAAGGGAAGTGCAACAACAAACCTCCCTTCGGAAAGTAGTGTGATTATCATAGCTCCACATAGCATGATCTTTTCAAAATGCCATGTTAAAAAGACATTCATTGCATCATTGTGTTAAAATATTTGATGTGCTTGTTTAACCATAGACAATATCACAATATTTTCACCCAACCATAGTCATGCACCCACCCCCAAGCACCGTAACCTTTTATAGCTAGAATAATTTCGGAAGCAGCACTAGACGCCACAGATAACCAAGAGAGAGTGCATATTTCTCCAAATATAGCACACCAAGAAGAAAGTTCCAAACCACACACCAAAACCAGTTCCCAATTGTAGTCGTTGCAGTTGCACTCCTCTAAACTTGCGCACCACTTGAATTGAGTCTGAGTGTGTGTCCAAATAAACTCAAGCACCCTCTATTTATAGTGTTCTTTGTCAATTGTTTAGGTCGGCTTCTTATTTTGGAGGGTAATACTTTAATATTAATTATTTTACTGAGACGACTTGTCTTCTAGGGTTCTTACACATTTGTTTAGGGTTTCTCTAGCTTCCATAATATTCTAATCTATCAAGAGTTTACACATGGAGGTTGACACCTCTCGTGGCTACCATAATATCAACACTCCCTCCTAGCTAGGGAGGTATTAATTGTAATGGTCTCAAACACATCCATCTGTTTCACATGGTATGGACAAGGCTCACATAGTCTTGCAGAACATTCTACAGGTAGCATCATCATAGCCACACAGGCTATCTCATGATCACGTAGATCAAGTCACAAGCATCATCATCACTATCAATATCATCTGATAACATCCTAGCATAAAAAAGATATCATCGTTTGCATCATCTTTCGAGGCCATACTCCATCTGAGTAATCGAGCATGATGTTGAATAAGTCATGTTGGACTTATCACACTCAATATAGTGTCCCACATAAGTCACTCACTCAACAAAGTGATACAGGGACCATTCTTCTAATCTGGACATATGTCCTAGAAGAATTATTGTCCCAACATATGTTGAACCATTCTCTCCATTGTATCATTTGTAAGTCATACTAACATGATGTGAATGCATCATATATAAGTTGTACTGGCATGATGTGGAGTATCATCTACATCATCTCTAATATGGAATAGCATGGTATCAATCCACCATCTCTAAGTTGTATTGGTATGATGCAGATCAATGTCTCTGCATCATCTCTAAGACATACTAGCATGGTGTCAATGCACCATCTCTAAGATGTATTGGCATGATGTGATTCATCTACATCATCTCTAAGTAGTACTAGCATGATGCTACTACAGCATATCTAAGTTGTACTATAATGATGTGACTCAGACATACGCATCATCTCTAAGCTATATTAGCATGATGCTAATGCATCATATCTAAGTTGTACTAGCATGATGTGTCTCAAGACATCAGTATCATATCTAAGTTGTACTAGCATGATGTTTAAGCATCATATCTAAGTTGTACTAGCATGATACAGATCAGTAATCTTTCAACCTAGACCATTCTCCACAAGGAGAATGTTTGTCCACCAGCACACTAACTATCCATGATGCCATATATCATCACTCTCTCCCAACCGAGGAAGTCATCTCTTCCCTTTCAACCAAGGGAGAAATCTCCACGAGTCTCGTCTTGTCCCTCAAGTATGCAAACTTCATCTTGGACAGAGGCTTCGTCAAAATATTAGTTGTATGCTCATCGGTGGAGATGTACTAGAGAATCACTTCTCCCTTTTGGACTTTTTCACGTAGAAAATAGTTCTTGATCTCAATGTGATTTGACTTGTCACACGAGGTTCTCTGAAAGCTTCACATAGCTCTGATTATCACAATGTATCACAATCGAATCCAACACCTCATCAAATAGTCAAGAAACCAACTTATGGAGCCATATTGCTTCCGTACAAGCATCACAAGTTTCAATATACATTGCTTTTGCAATGTCGAGTGCAACAGACTTTTGTTTCCCGCTAGCCCATGATATCATAGAAAATCCCAAATTGAAACATATACCAGAAGTACTATTTATGTCATCTGCACTCCCTGGCCAATCTAAATCAGTAAATCCATGCAGTTTTACATCATTGTTTGAGGCATATCTCAAACCATAATTTAACATCCCGGGAAGATATCTCAAAATGTGTTTTGAAGCTATTTGATGCTCATCTCTAGGTTCCACTTGGAACTGGCTCAACATGTTCACAACAAAGCAAATGTATGACTAGGTATTAACCAAATACATCAATGAGCCAATCAACTGCCGGTACAGGGATGAATCTACTGGATCAGAATCAGAGCCTCTCAACTTCCTCATATCTGTCACCATGGGAGTTGCCATGGATTTGCAATCCATCATCCCAAACTTCTGAAGGATATTTACAACATGCTTCCCTTGCCCTAGGAATATTTCACCACGCTTCTATCATACTTCTACTCGCAAATAATAATGCATGAGACCAAGATCCCTCATATCGAATTCAGAGGCTAGCTCCCTCTTACATTGAATAATGAGAGGCTCTGCACCTGTTAGAAACAAATCATCAACATATAGTAGTAGGATCACAGGTGAATCATTCACAACCTTGTAATAAAGGTTTGGATCAGCATTGCTCTTGGAAAATCCAAGTCTCATCAATTAATTGTCAATTCGCGCATACCAAGCTCTTGGAGTTTGCTTGAGTCCATACAAGGCCTTCTTTAATCTGCATACATGGGTTTCTCTCGGGTGTACCTAAAAACCTTGAGGTTTCTCTATGTATACTTCTTCCTCAATTACTCCATTGAGAAAAGCAGTTTTTACATCCATCTGATGTAAACCCCAACCCATGGATGCTGCAAGAGATATGATGGCTCTAATAGAGGTATATCTGGAAACTGGAGCAAATGTCTCATCATAATCTTCTCCCTCCTGTTGGGAGAACCCTCTAGCCATGAATCTTACCTTGTATTTATCGATACTCCCATCTACTTCATGCTTTATCTTATAAACCCATTTTCAAGTTACTACCGTCTTTCCTTCAGGTCTAGGCACAATTTCCCATACATCATTTTTCATGATGGATTGATATTCTTCCATCATAGCTTCCTTCCATTCTTTCTTCTTGACTACTTCTTCAAAGGTGGAAGGTTTTTCATTGACAATGCTTGTCATGAGTGCCACATAACTAGAGAATCTTTTGGGCCTCTTGCTTTCCCTCAAGGTGCCACTGGGAGCCTTATGCCTTTCTGCTTCTTGTAAGGTGGATTCTAACCATGTTGGTCATTTTTTGTTCTTGGGTACAACAATCGGTTCTACATGTTCAAGTGGTTGGTTTCGTTCTTCACTGAGATGTTTTGGGGAACATGTACTTTCTTCCTTGGGATCTTCAAGTTCTTATTCATCATTGGAGTCCATGGAATCTTCTATAGATTTCTTGAAGGCAAAATTCTCATCAAAATTTATGTCCCTGTTGATTTCAACCTTCAGTTGACCTAGAACATAGATTCTATAAGCTTTTGATGTCTCACTATATCCAATGAATATGCCCTTCTTTCCTGAGGGTTCCAACTTCTTCCTTTTGTCCTTGGAAACATGGATATAAACAGGACAACCAAATATCCTTAAGTGTTCCACACTTGGCTTCTTTCCGTTGAAGGCTTCTACTGGAGTCATGTTCTTCAATATACTATGAGGATTTCTATTATGAATATATATGGTTGTCGTAGCTGTTACACATTATTTTGGTCACCCCAGTGATCCACTGACATCATGTGTTCATGTTCCCTAAAAATATTAAAAGAGTCTTTCTACATGAGAAAAGTGATTTGATTTCCTCTACCAGAAACCATATGAAGGAAGGTCATCGCACCCTGCAAAATGCATGGGGTGCGACGATGCTTGATCGTCACACCCTACTCTAGAGTTCGACTGCGACATCTCCACAGGCTACAATATACCTAGGGTGCGACGATGCCAAAGGCTAATGAAAATTCAAACTTCACTAAAGTTCTATAAGGGGATCTTCTAGAAGATGAGGTGGCCTACGAACGGTTTGGATATTACTCGCTTCTCTGATTTTGTGGGATCATCCTAATCTCCTCATCCATCTCTCTTTCACATTATATAAAGAGGGATATCTCATGGAAAAGGCTAAGGTTGAATAGGATAATATTTGTATGGAGAGTTATGTTAATATTATGGTAGCTGCGGGAGGTATTTACCTCTACATGTGAACCTGACAAGAATAGAAGACTTCGTGCAGCAAGAAACCCTAATGAATTGGCTAATAACCCTAGAATCCTTGTCAGCTCAAGAATATAATTTATATTAGGCTATTAGCCTCCAAGAGAAGAAGTCGGCCAGAAATAATAATAATACACTGAACAGACACATACCCAGAAGGAGAAGTCGGCCCCAACAAACTGGAAGAATTACTATAAATATAGGGCACCAGTTCTCATTTGTAGTATCTCAGTAGTTGCAGATAGAACCAGTTCTGCGCAGCAGTTTCCCAGTTGGTGCACACTGCAGTTGCAGTTGGTGCGCAGGTTTGGAGGAGGGTTGTAGGTGCAGCTGCAGCAACAGCTAGTTTCAGTATTGTCTTGAATATCTCTTGGCTAGGGTTTGGAACATCTGATCAGTCTTTTGTGATGCGTTATCCTTGGGGATTGATGTGCTACTCTTTGTTTGGCTATCTAGCCTAGGGTTTGCTTCCGGAGGAATTCTCAGGTCAAGGTTAAGGTGCTCGGAGGGAGGCTTCGGCCTGTGGTTGGGTGACGAGGGTATCGTCAATGGTGAAACAAGCACACCATCTTCTATATTCTAACAAGTTCTACTTTCTCTTGAGAGCTTTGCTTTAGTACTACAAGCTACATGGTGGACCTTCTTCATACAAAGGCTTTGGAGCAAGTGTGTGTGTTGGAGCAAAGGGACATTGAAAGGGGACCTTGCGACATCAAGGCTTTGGTTGTAATCTCCACTTTCCATTTAATATAATACAACAACATGTTTCTTTCCCATAAAA
The DNA here is from genome assembly GCA_009831015.1 of Picea engelmannii. NCBI lineage: Eukaryota > Viridiplantae > Streptophyta > Pinopsida > Pinales > Pinaceae > Picea > Picea engelmannii. Next base: position 81,622 of record ML799820.1, on the reverse strand, counting down.
ATAGTCTTCTTTTATTGTATGATTCCTTGATCACATACATAGGTTCTTGTTGACTATATTGTGTTGCTTTCACTTTGGTTGGCTTGTGTTCCCTTACAGGATCAATATCACAGGAGCATTGGAACGGAGCTAGGATGGCAATGGAAAGAGGAAACAACATTTAAAAGGTATGTTTTCTATCTTTTGTTAACCAGTAAACTCAATAATTAGAGCCTAGGGAAAGTCTTATATTATGTTTTGTTTTGTTCTAGTTTCCAGTGGGATCTAGGGAGATCTGTTTATGTCCTCATTTACCAATTAATCCGATAACAAAATTGGCAACCATACTAGGGATACGACTCTCTTTTGGTTTTTTTTTTCTTATTTGCTTATGGCTACCTTCTTTTGATTAAATTCATTCTCTGAGTCTGTGGGTGATCCATCTGGACTCCCTGGGTCTGAAAGTTCATTTAGATTTTTTGCCTTTCTCCCATTTTTTATTTAGTTACAGAGATCATCGCACTGTACCATATATACAGCCTGCGACGACCCTCAGACGTCGCATCCTACTTGTTCAATCTAGTGTGTCGACATCACACTATGTCCTATTGGTAGCCTCCAACGACCTTAGCTCGTCGCACTGTGCCCCATGGTCGGCCTGTGACGATTCCTGTAGGATTTGTTGGAGTGATTTAATTTGTCTTTTTTCACCCAGTTTTGCCTCAGTTGTCTGGGATGAACTTCTGATACCAATGATTGATTGATTTATGAGTTTAAAACTTGCATCTGATTGGTTTTCAGTGATTGAAAGTCTTTCTTTGTAAATTTTGCAAGTTTTGCTTTTGATTCTTGTCGCAAGGATATAATCTTTGGATCTTGATCTGAGTGCTTGTTTGATGAAGGGTTTTTGATTTATTTGAGGTTTTGGATTGATTTCACTTTCCAGATTGTTTGTTGATGGAAATGCATTTGTGTTTGCATTTGACAAAAGGCTTTCTTATCTTTTTCTTTTTTGTCTACATTACAATTTTGATTTGGGAATTGTGTTGAGAGTGTGTTAATTTCTTGGATTGCGCTTTCCTTTCGTTATTACATCTCTGATTTGATTTAGGAAAGGAAGAACTTAATTCATTTATTTTTTTTAGTAATCTTTCATAAGAAAATTATTGCATTCAAAATACTTGATCAAGAGAGAAATTGGAAAATTTTGTAGTTCATGATTGTTTAGGATTTTGTTCATTCGAAATTGAGAAATCGTATTTCATAGATTTTGTAATTAAAAAGAAATACCTTCTCCCTACTGTGATTAGAGTTCATTGAATTGAAACATTGCACATTCATCTCTCTTTGCATTTTATTGGGTCAAGGTAATATACATCATTAGTTTCATTCTCGTCTCCCTTTTAAGTAAACAACAACCTTTAAAATACAACGTAATTTTAAAATTTATTAGCAATTTTTATTTTCTAGGAATTCTCTTCACCAACATTAGCTAGGATAATGCTTTGGAATAGGTTGTAAGGCACACTCTCCAAAGCATCAAAACATGCAACAGTATCTTGTGATGGGGAGAGTTCAAATCCAATTGCTATATTTTTTTCTGGGAAGCCCTTCTAACACAAGGGTCAATCATGAGGTCACATTAAGACTCACAGAGTTACTCACCCTGCTTTGTTGGTCTTAGTGTAGAGATTGTGTGTATTATTGGGGGTCACTTGAGAGTATACCCACGATTATGTGTGGGAGCTCCTCAAGTTGATTTTGGGCTAGATACCCTGCCTTTGCACGTGGATCGGACTATCGATTGTTTCCCCAAGCATCATCGTTGTAGTTGGTAACCTTAGTAGCCTATCTCTTTAGGGTATTTACATGAGGTGACTGTGAAGGGGAGAGTCTTCATGGTACCTGGAATCAACGTTGGCCAAACTCACTCGGGCTCCTTGGAGGGTATACCCATGATTATGTGTGGGAGCTTGCACCGGGGTGTAAGTTCGTTAAGCAGGTCATCAACGTAACTTTTCCACCCGCTTTATCCCAACCCCTTCTTGTCTTGATTTCGCAACATTGGATTTCATCACCAACTAGTGACTTTGGAACAAGAAGGTTTGTTTGCTTGGTTTGATTTCTAGATTTTATTAGTGAGTGTTGTTTGTTTCTCTAGTTGGACATAGATTTTTTTCGTACTTTATTTGGTTCAGCCAACATCGGCCTTCATCGTTCACGTAGGATGCAAGGACTACCCCCAAAATATCCAAAAAGTTAGCTTCCTTTGCTTCCTAACTCACCAGAAGGCTCTCTTGAGGGAGTTGTCAATAACGAAGTAGCCTCACAGGTTGGAACTTCACACCCTTTAGAGGGATTCCAAATTGTTTCAAATTCTTTAGAGGCATTTAGACTTCCCCCAAATCCGTTATTGAGAATTCGACAAGACGCACATTTACTCCGCATGACCTCATCAGGAGAGATTTTTGTTGTTGACAACACTGAAGTACCTACTGGACCTAACATGGGATCTAGAGTAGACAATTCACTTTTACAAAGTGAATCATTTAGAACCGCGGCTCACACTGCTGGAATTTTTAATCCTAGTTCTTCCCCCTCCTCAGTACACGATCTTTATGGCACACTAGGAACGAGTTCTAATCAACCTATGGCATCGCAAGTGCCTGAAATGTCTGTTAGCCACATGGTACCTTTAGACCATTTTACTGGCATGACCAATAATGTCGCCACAGTTTCAGACCAATTGTTGGATGGTTCTCACTCAATTCTTCCTCTCCAGATGCCTCATTCTACTATGGTCCCACAAGCTACGACTGTTTCTACCGGAAATGTGGTTATCACTCAAGCTCCTATTGGAACACCACTTCCGCTTAGACCAAATCCATCACTTCCACTTGGGTATAATTCTTTGAACACTTCCATTACTATCCTTACCTAGAATCCATCCGGAGGGTCTGAAATTTTTCTTCCTCCTGGGTATAATGTTGCTAGTCAGTTTGTTCCTACACCTGCCCAGGTTCTCTTCGAGGGGCCTTATGTTCCTCCTCCACCTTTGTTTGGAGGATCTAATCATCCTAGCTCCAATTCAGTTGGAGGCATCAGTCATTTTGTCACTTCTAGTTTTCAGATTCCTATTGGAGGTCAACCTCAAGTTGGGGGCAAACCTCATATTGGGGGACAACCTCAACTTGGGGGGCAACCTCAAGTTGGAGTCCATAACCCAGTTTATGGACAAAATATACCTGTTTTACAATCTCAACCTTGGAATCTTCCTTTCGAAGGGAAACAACAACCGTCTGGGGGTCAACATCCTCAAGTTAATTCTTTTGTACCCCCTAATCTCAGTCAACTATATCCAGGTTGTATGAATCCTACTTGGGGTCAAAATTTTCAGTCTAATGTTCCTTTCCAAGGGAACATACCTAATCTCAATCAAAACCCTCCACAAATGAATATGTCAGGACTATCTAACTATCTATAGACCGCTTATGGTCCTACTGGTATACCTATGGGGATTCCTCCTCAAAACTACCAGTTTCCTCAAGTGAACAGACAATTGCATTTTCTAGCCACTTTGGATTTACCGAATTTGTCTAGGATCTTGAATGATCCTATTTTTCATTCTCCTTATTGGCCCGTCATACCGGCCAAGTTACCATTTGACATTCCTAAGTTTAACAGTCGATTGAGAGAAGACCCAAATAATCACGTTATGACTTTCCATCTTTGGAGCTCGTCCAACTCATTGATGGATGAATCCATAAGATTACGACTTTTCCAATGAACTCTAACGGGTTTGGCAACAAAATATTACATTACCATGAGGATTTTGTGACCACTTTAATACCTTATCTATGGCATTCTTAACACATTACCAGTTGCCAATTCGATATGAGACATGAACCAAAATTTTAAGTTCTTTTAAACAATCTTCTTACACTCATATTTCTGATTACATCCATGAGTGGAGGAGGACGAGTTGCTTAATCAATGTTCCCCTTCCTGATCAATTGTTGGCTGAGTGGTTTACCAAATCACTCATTGGGACCATATCCCGTGATGTGGCCATGGAAGGTGTCTTCACTGAAGAGCAGGCGATTAGTCGTGCTTAGTATCTAGATCTCGTTTATTCGCATACGGGCACACTTTATGACTTGATCCTTGATGCTCCTCGTTCTTCCATGAATCCTACCCCAACACCTCCAGTAGCTTCTCATGTTATTAATGGTGTGATTGGCACCTTTCATGTTGAGACTCAGTCTACCCACGCTAGTCAGACCAATCCCAAGTCCACCACTTCTAATGTACAAAATACTCCTACTCCTACTCCTTTTGTCAGGAAACTTCTGAAGTTAATTCGGTTCAATCTACACCTACCGATAAAAATAAAAATAAAAAGAAAGGGAAGGGTAAGAATAAGGAGGAAAAAAATAACAATCAACAATCTGACAAAGCCAAAACGTAGCCCACTGATGAGAAAGATAAATGTAAACCTCATTACCATTGCCTTATTTGTGGTGACGATCATTACACGAAAGATTGTCCAAGATGCGTTGAGGTTACTAAGTTCCTTCAAGGGACCGAGAATCCTCCTACACCTGTCATTTTGTCACAACCTTTCCCCTCTCAGCAGCAGGCCCAATTGGTCATTCATGACCAACCTTCTCCTTCTACCTCATATTATTTCCTTATGTGTACTGCTGACTCCAAGAAGAACGAAGTTGCAATCGCAACTCAAGCCAAAGATTACTCTCCATCAAAAGAGAAATTTGATGATATACCACCTTCGTTGGTTCAACTTCCTCCCCCAACTTCACCTCCAAACGGTACTCTTCATCTTGAACGATCGGGTCTCGATACAGTTCTTCGTCCTCCTCCCAAGGGCGTTGTTCGAAAGTCTTCGTTTAATCCTCACGCACGTGCTGCCCAAAACTACAGTATTGTAGAAGACCTTGTGCAAGCACCCTTTGCGATGTTGGCTCTCAAAGTCCTTCAAAGTTGTCTTACTCAACGGAAGGCGTTGTTAAACGCTAATGGTGGAATTCATCCTACCGATACTAATTTAATAATCTTTGACTTGGAAGATCATATTCCAAGGCGTCCTCCTCAATTAGCGTTTCAAATCCAAGTTGTTGCAAAAAACAACGATATTTGTAGAATCGTTATTGATGAAGGAGCCTCAACTTGCATTATGTATGTTACTTGTTGGAAACCTATTGGCTCTCTTGCCCTTACCGAGTCACACAATACTCTTAAGGCCTTCAATGGTACAGTTTTTAAACCTTACGGTGTTCTTCCTTCGTTGTCTATTACATTGGAAGGTAATCGGTCAATGTCGAGGTTGAGGTATTTGATGCATCTCTTGATTATAACCTTCTACTTGGTTGTAGCTGGATTGATTCCATGCGCACAGTTGTGTCTACCCTTTTCCGTGTGTTACGTTTCCCGCACCAAGGAAAGGTCGTTACTATCGACCAATTGGCCTTCTTTAATTCTGATTCTCGTACTAGCAACATTCATTTTATCTCGAAGACACCTCCTGGTTATGAGAATGCCAGCGTGGGTATTTTAAAATATTCAACTTTGATGGGTACATTTCCTCTTCCACCACTCGATATTCCTCCTCCTTTTTTCGCTTTGATTAACATGATCTCAACCGCTATTTGTGAAACCCCTGAGTCATATGACCCGTGGATAGTACCTAACAATGGTGATTATCTTCGTTACGGTGACCACATGTCTTTAAGTCCGGTTGAATCGGCTTATCAAGCTATTCAATCAGAAACTCCTTCTCCTCCTTCTCTTTGTGATACATCTCCTAATTTGTTTCACATGATCTTTCCTACTAATGAGATGATCATGTCATTCATGTATATGGAATATACTCCATGGGACGATGGGCATCATCATTTTATTCTCTTCCTAGAACGTGATACCATAGAGAGCTACCAATGGATTTTGACTTTGTCGATCGTTGTTGTTATTTATTTTGTTCCCGAGTCAACACACGATGTTTTGTATGAAGGTAATTTGAGCAATATTTCACCTACCATTCCTCTTGACATATCGATTAAACCCGGAGTCATGGAAAATGTTCATATTGGTGCCTCATGTTCTACTGACGAGGTTCACACTTATAAAGCCCTTTTTCAAGAATTCTATGACGTTTTTGCCTGGAGTTATGAAGAAATGTCAGGTATTGATCCTGATATTGTTGTGCATGAGATTAAGACATATCCAGACACTAAACTCATACGGCAGAGACTTCGCCCAGTACATTCACGTAAAGTTGTTGCTATCAATCTTGAAATTGAAAAACTTCTTAAAGTTGGCTCTGTCTATCCTATGGCTTTGACTAATTGGGTATCCAATCTTGTTCCGATAAATAAGAAACAAGGCATGATCCACGTTTTTGTAGATTATAGGGACATAAATAAAGCTTGTTCTAAGGACAATTATCCAACCCCTTTCGTTGACCAGATCATTGACGATTGTGCCAGGAGTGAAATCTTCTCCTTGATGGATGGTTTCTCCATCTATAATCAAATTAATATTTTACCGACGGATCAACACAAGACTACTTTTATTTGCCCTTGGGGAACCTTTGCCTACTGGAAATAACCCTTTGGTCTCAAAAATGTTGGTGTGACTTTTCAACACGCTATGTCTTACGCTTTTCATGATATTAAGCACATTGTACAACCCTATCTAGACGATCTACCGACACATTCCATGCGTCGTCAAGATCACCCGGCACATTTATGGGCCATTTTCCTATGCTGTCGTTATTATCGTATACGTTTGAATCGACAAAAATGTGTTTTTTGTGTGGAATCTGTCCGAATTCTTGGTTTCCTTATGTCTATACATGGGATTTGGGTACACCCCTTGACAATTGAGGCTATTCTTAATCTACTTCCTCCTTCTACACTATGCCAGCTCCAAAGTTTGCAAGGGAAGGCAAACTTTTTGCATCAATTCATTCCCAATTACGTTGAATTAACGAAAGGATTTACTCGGATTCTCAAGAAAGGTTACAAATTTGTATGGGACGATACCTCAAACAAAGCTTTTGAGGCTTTGAAACTCGCTTTAACCCGTACACCATTGGTGTTTCCCCCTGACTATAGCCACGATTATTTCATGTATTTAGCTGCTTCGGGCTCTACCATTGCTATGGTGTTAGTCCAAGAGGATGATTCACACGATGAACATGTGATATACTATTTGAGTCGGAGTCTCACGACTACCGAAACCAAATACCTACATGTGGAGAAGCTGGCCATGGCAGTTGTTCAAGTTTTTCAACGTTTTCATCACTACATCTTATTACGCAGAACCATAATCGTTTCCGACTACAACCCCATGCAACATATCCTTACCCGACAATTTTTGGGGGGCAAGTACTTCAAATGGATAGTTATTCTCTAGGAGTTTGACTTTGAGTTTGAACGTGCCAAGTCAAAGAAGTCTTTGTTTTTTGCTGAATTGATATGTGACCCTCCCTCTACTGAGACATAAAATGTGGCAGAGGATTCTTTACCTGACGAATCCCTCTTTCTGATCAGTTTTGATGACGTATGGTACAGAGATATTATCATCTATCTCTAGACTCAAACTTTTCGGCATGATCTCTCTAGTACAGATTGTCGTCATATACGGTATCAAGCCCGTCAATACATCATCCTTGGTGATACCCTTTACCGTTGTGGTGTTGATTCCATATTTCGACGATGTCTCACCTACAATGAAGCTCAGAAAGTTTTGAATGACTGACACTCTAGAGCATGTGGCGATCATATGTCTGGGCATGCCACTGCCCAAAAGATCTTACGAGCTGGTTATTTTTGGCCTTCATTGTTTAAGGATTGCATCATTGTCGTCCAGAAATGCCACGCTTGTCAAACTTATAACAATAATATCTGATCTCACCTTGCTCCTCTTCACCCTGTAGTTTACGTTGGTCCATTTGCCAAATGGGGCATTGACTTCATGACATATAACCCTCACTTGGTCGGGGGGCATGGATACATTATTGTAGTTGTGGATTATTTCACTAAATGGGCCAAGGCAATGCCTACATTTGATAACACTGGGAAAAATGAAGCATTGTTCATATTCAATCATATCATTATTGGATTTGGTGTCCCTCAAGCCATCGTTATTGATCATGGTAGTCATTTTTCGCAATTTTATGATGTTTGAACTTATTGAAAAGTTGGGTCTTCGCCATGAAAACTCAACCCCCTATTATCCATGGGCCAATGGCCAGGTTGAAGCAATTAACAAAGTTCTCACTACTATGTTTCGACAGGTGGTAGGAATTCATAAGTCAAATTGGCACATGATGTTGTTCTCAACATTATGGGCCTATCGGACATTCGTCAAGTCTGCCACGAGATTCACACATTTCCACTTAGTATATGGTATCGAAGCAATTTTTTCGATTCAATGTGAAATACCATCTTTGAAACTAGCCATTGAACTTCTCTCTAACACCTCTGATGAAGAAGAACATCTTTTGTATTTGATGCAATTAGACGAAACCCGTCCTGATGTTTCCTTAGTTATTGAAACTCATAAAAAACGTGTAAAGCCCAATATGACAAGCATGTCAAGACACATGTTCTTTCTGAAGGTGATCTAGTTCTTCTTTACGAGCAAGATTGTGATTTGCTAGGGGCTAGTAAATTCGAGCCCATGTGGCAGGGTCCTTATATTTTCAAACGAGTGTTGGAGAAAGGAGCTTATGAGCTGGTAGATTATGATGGAATCCCTTTGAGTGAACCCATAAATGGGCTTTACTTGAAGAAGTATTATGCTTAAATCACTTTTGCATTAGTGCTATGTATTTTTAGTGTATCCTACTCTTGTGTGATTTTTCATTGTTTGGTTCCACCATTCGATTGCTTACCTTGCATTGTGCTTGGTTTCCAGATGTCGGTGTCTTCAATACCCTACTTTGGCTTCGTTGATGGCGCTAGTCGCAGTATGTAAAACTTAGCATTTGTTGCTTGGGAAATCTATGCACCTACGGATGAATTGATCAGTCTACATGGTTTATGCCTTGGTCGTGCAACCAACAATATCGCGGAATACAGTGCAGTTATCGAATTATTGACTGACGTTGTTCCACTTGGGATCCGCCATCTTATTGTACGACTAGATTCGCAGTTAGTAGTCTTATAATTGAGTAATGTTTATTATATCCGAAGACCTACGTTGTTGAGGGTATATTTACAAATTCACCTCTTGGAACGTCATTTTGATTACATTGAATATCAACACATGCCTAGATGTCTAAATACATTAACAGATGCATTGGCTAATTATGTGTTAGACAAACATTTGAGACATTTATAAAATCCAATCACATTTTTGTACATAAAACAAGTAAGCCGGAAGGAGCCTCATATTAATAACGATAAAAGTTTACAAAAAGTGTTTTTGTCTGAAGACCAAAATATAAAAAATGTGAAGCACATGGCTTCATATACAATAGATCATCAAGGATGTTTCTCACTATAACACGCAATTGTTCGTGCTACTCTATGGAGTAGTCGACCGATGGATGCAGACATGCCCACTATGTGGCGCTGATAATGCCTCGGAATATCTTCTATAGAGGCATCTAGGATATTCATTATGAGTCCCTCCAAATTTTGTTCGATGGTCTTGAAATCAACAGCAGCTACTCCTGCTACAACACCTCTCTCCCCTTGCCTCTTGATAGGGGATGAGGCTGGAGGACGATAAGGTCCCACATCAAAATTTTCGAAGAGCATTTGATTAGTCATCGGATAAACAACATAAAAAAAATTATATCTTTAAATATAACAAAAACATGATATAAACAAAATTTCCTTCTTACCTATGTCCCCCCATTGGGAACCTTTGGGAAGAGCTAGGTCCGGATCTCCACGGAATTCTAGCCCAGCGTATGTATAATCATCGACCATGAGCATTTGAGTTCTTAACTAGTAGAATAAGACATTGTTATACTTAACGATGGGACCAACTGCATGTTGGGCCATTAGGTCTACCAACCTCTTCATTCTCGGATATTGTGGAGCAGGTATACCCCACTCTACTTGCAAGCGTAAAACTAGGACCCTCTCTAGGAAGAAGGATACCAAAATCGACCTGTATCTGAATTATTTCAACCCACCACTTATGCACTTGGTAAGTTGTTTTTTCATACTTTTAGGAACCCCTTCACACCATTTGAAGACTCGAAGCTCCATACACTCCAGTGCATACTGAAAATAGCTCTGCAGAGCCATGTGAGGAGTTGCACTCCTTGCCATGCATTTGATGGTATAGAGGATGGTCTGGAGAGGCAAGTCTCAGACATCCCTAATAGTGACTTTACCGTTATGTTTTTGGGTACCCGGCACACAATGTTCACTGATGTAGTGGTTCATAGGCTCACTGCCACACCTACTACCTGTAAGTGTCACCCGTGATCCACGACAAGACAGTCCTATTAGGAAATAGATATCCTCGATATCTATGGTGAGTGTGAGGACACCCACATGAAATGCTTGCTCGTTCACATCCCACATGTGAACTAAGTACTCGAGGAGTCTCAGTTGGGACCTCATACTCTAAATCTTCAAGAATTTCAATAACCCACACTGCCAGAGGGCCATAATTGTTCCCAGGTCATTCCCGACGAAGTAGTATTCTTCTTCGTGCTCTCTCTCGCATCATTCCAACATCTTGACCGTGAAAGACCTGCAAAGGAACCATAAAAAGAGATTAGCAACATAATTTTCTTTCCTGGAGGGTTTTTTTTGTTTGATTCATCTTTAAAAAACTTTTGGGTTGCGGTTGTCTCAAGCTTGTGCGTTTGCACACTGGGAAGTCGCCGCACCCTATATTTAGGGTCAATTGCGATGATCCTAGATTGTCGCAGGTCCTGATATAGGGCGCCTACGACGACCTCCACGCATGGGTAACCTCAAAAAATCAACCCAAAAGCACATTTTTAACCAATGAAAATCAAATTCTAATCCATGAAAAGATGAAGGAGATGAAGATTACATTTTCTGCGAAGACGATTCATGAAATGATCAGTTGTGCACCTCGCAATCCGCAATTGAAAATCGAGGTAAAAAGAGGGTTTGGAGCAATGTTTGGGTAAAGTTGCAAATGAAATAGTGAAATATGGTTTTTTACCTATTTTATTGAGTTTTATTACTTTTCATTTGTATATTATATTATTTTTTATGCTTCATCAAAACCCTAAAGTCCTAACAACTTTGCAAGTGATTGATTTTTGCAGGTTAAAAAGTCTAGAGGTGAAACATTGGAACAAGGATCTATTTTTTTGGTTTGTTTTTATATATTTGTCGCATGTACATATCCCTTTAGAGTTTTTCAGGAAAAACTTTGAGTAGAGTCTTAATTATTTCTCACACTCGTAAAACCATGAGAATGTAATCGGGTAGTGTTTTGTCGTTTTTTCGAACTTGTAATGGTGACACGAAAAATAAAGCCTATGGAGTATCCTTTAAGCTCTTTTCACGCTCCTTAAAAATGAAAAGATTGTCGAGCGACCTTGTTCTTTTCATGCTCACAAAATTGTTTGAAGAAAACATCTGATGAGCAGTAGATTATCACTTTTTTGGTCTCATCGGATTAATTTACAAAAAAGGACCCGATGGAGTTCTCTTTAAGTGTTTTTCAGACTCTCTAAAATTGAAAAACCCCTGATTTTTCTCCCTTTAGACTCATTAAACAAACATTGAAAGACCCACATGGGATCAAACCACTCCTTCTTATGGTTTGTTAAACATACTCTGAGGAGCTCCTCTGAAGGATGATCTTACATCAACATGCATATGTTATCCTCCTCAAGCTTGCGTAAAAATAAAGAGGTACTTGGCAGAAATGGTGGGGGGGAATTGGGAAAGAAATGTGTCTTTGTATTTGTGTTAGTGGCAGTAATATTCACTCTTGAACATGACACCCCCCTTCATCATTGTATCTGGGTTGGGAAATCCATTTTTCTCTCGTTTGATCATCTGCATGTCCATATGTTGTGTCCTCCTTGAGTCAATGTTGTCAAGACTGTTTTCATGTCGTTCATATGTTCAAGAAAATTCCAACCTAAACAAGCCTTCTATTGAGTTGGCCATCTGCAGTTATAAATTTTCTACCATGTCACCTTCTCTGTGTCAGTTTCGAATCACTTCATACTCTAATATACTTCAAATCTGTTACATATTTCATGTCATTGATGGGGGATACATTAAGGACCTCCTGTGATGAGTCTTTTCATGTTGACTTCAACACATTATCTGGGAACAAGACTTAGAAATCATTTAGTACCTTCGAGCCTACATACCGCAATGGCAAGTTTCTTCGCTTTCAACGATCGGTTCACATAATTGACCCCTAATTGGAAGATTCCATCGAGTGTTCAAATTCAACTCATTTATTCACATTCGTTCGATTGTACTGTGGTACTTTGGGAGTCATTGACATCAATGGTGATTTCCCTCGCACTTGTTAATGATTTTCATTAATGACCGGTAATCAAATGGTTTCTACCATGTTCAACTTCAGCACCTGTAATCACATGGCTAGATTCATACTTAAAGACGATATAAATGAATACCATGGATCTTCTCATTTTGGTCCAGGTTGCGACCGAGTATTCATGACTTGTATTGACACATAGATCCACTATGTCTTGTGGCTATGTCCAAATTTGAATCCTTTTAGAGCAGAGATACACAGTGTATTTTTGGTGCCTATGCTAATTCATAATGACATGGATCCACAATGTATATTTAGTGGCCATGACTCACTTGACATTTTGTAATATGAGTATGGGAATGCCTACCTTAGACGATGGTATATTATTATGCAGAGGCTTGATTGTTTGCAAGTTCATGATCGATGCACTCCTTGTTTCTGACACACACATTCTACAAAGTATTCCAGTTGTCACGAGTTTCAGCGTCATACTTTGGGGGGCATTCTGTTACACATTATTTTGGTCACCCTAGTGATCCACTGACATCATGTATTCATGTTCCCTAAAAATATTAAAAGAGTCTTTCAACATGAGAAAAGTGATTTGATTTCCTCTGCAAAAACCATATGAAGGAAGGTCATCGCACCCTACAAAATACATGGGGTGCGACGATGCCTGATCGTCGCACCCTGCTCTAGATCTGGACTGCAACATCTCTGCAGGTTGTAATATACCTAGGGTGTGACGATCCCAAAGGCTAAGGAAAAGTCAAACTTCACGAAAGTTCTAGAAGATGAGGTGGCCTCCGAACGGTTTGGATCTTACTCGCTTCTCTGATTTGGTGGGATCATCCTAATATCCTCATATATCTCTCTTTCACACTATATAAAGAGGGATATCTCAAGGAAAAGGCTAAGGTTGAATAGGCTAAGATTTGTATGGAGAGTTCTACTTCCTCTTGAGAGCTTTGCTTTAGTTCTACAAGCTACATGGTGGACCTTCTTCATTCAAAGGATTTGGAGCAAGTGTGTGTGTTGAAGCAAAGGGCCATTGAAAGGGGACCTTGCGACATCAAGGCTTTGGTTGTAATCTCCACTTTCCATCTAATATAATACAACAATATGTTTCTTTCCCATAAAACTAGTCTTGTTTTATTGTATGATTCCTTGATCACACACATAGGTTCTTGTTGAGTATATTTTGTTGTTTTCACTTTGGTTGGCTTATGTTCCCTTGCAGGATCAATATCACAGGAGCATTGGAACGGAGCTAGGATGGCAATGGCAAGAGGAAACGACATTTAAAAGGTATGTTGTCCATCTCTTGTTAACTAGTAAACTCAATAATTAGAGCCTAGGGAAAGTCTTATATTTTGTTATGTTTTGTTCTAGTTTCCAGTGGGATCTAGGGAGATCTGTTTATGTCCACATTTACCAATTAATATGATAACAATAGCTACTTCTCCCCATAGAAACATGGATAGAGTCAAGTCATTCATCATTGCCTTAACAAATTATTCAATGGAACGGTTCTTTCTTTATGCCACACCATTCTGTCGAAGATTATGTGGAACAATTAGCTCCTTCCTAATCACTAATTCTTTACAAAAGGAAATGAGCTCCTTGGAGGTGTATTCTCCTCCATTATTAGATCTTAGCATCTTTATCTTCTTATTTTTCAAGTTTTCCACTTCAGCTTTGAATTCTTGGAACTTGGCAAGTACTTCATCTTTCATCTTTATCAAGTACATCCAAGTATTTCTTGAGAAGTCATCTATGAATGTCACATAGTAAGGAGAGCATCCTAGATACTTCACTGGCATAGAACCACATACATCTGAGTGTATAAGATCTAATATCTCCTTGGATCTATTCTCACTTCTTGGGAATGGCTTCTTAATATTCTTCCCAAGTGCACATCCTCTGCAAACACCTTCGTGAACTGATTGTAGTTCTGGTATGCCTACAACCATCTGCTTTAGAGATGGAAATTATTGATAATGAAGGTGAGCATACCTTCTATGTCATAACTCACTATGACTGAGTTCATCATGTACAAGAGCTTGAGCATTCTGGCCTAGGAGTTTATACAATCTTCCTTCACGTATCCAAATGACTCTAGCATCTTCTATTTTTTAATCTTTAGACCATACAAGAACTTTTCCATCGACAAAGGCTATTTTGTCTCATTTGTATTCCAAGAAAGAAATAGATACTAAATTCTTTTTCAAACCAGGAACATATAAAACATTGTTAAGATGAAGATTGTTACATGATTCTGTTTTGATAGAAGCTTTTCCAATTCCCTTGACTACGTAAGAGTTATTGTCTCCAAGTTCCACTTTATGAGAGGTTTCCTTTTTCTTCATGCTTAAGATATTTTCATGATCACCAGTCATATGTCTTGAAGCTCCATTATCGATCAACCACACGTCATCTTCAAGAGATCCTATAAGAGTTTACTAGTAGAAGAAATCGGTTACTTCATGATTGGATTTCTTTGAAAGTTCTTCATCATTGGCAGTTGGCGAATGGTGTCTCTTCTTTCTCTTCTTTATTAGTTTAGGACAATGCATTTTGTAGTGGCCATATTCATGGCATCCATAACATTTTACCTTTGACATATCTCTCCTATGATTAAATTTATTTCTTGAGTCAAATCTTTTATTACCTCCATGCCTCTTGAACTTTGTTGCATAGGCTTGAGCATCCTCTTCCTTTCGAGATCTTCTCTTTGATTGTATTCTTGTCTCTTCTTGTGTGCAACAGGTCCAAATTTCTTCCAGCATTGGAAACTCCTTTCTTGTGTTCATGCTTGCAGCAAATGCATCCCATGATCTAGATGTTGGGTATGTGTTATATTCTTTGCACGAGTAGTAGTGTTTGAGCGTATGCGCCGGGCGTGCAGGGGGGTTAGAGGGGGGGGCGCTAGGCCCCCCCTCGGGGGGTGTAGGGGGGCGGAGCCCCCCGCGCGGGTGTCCGGGGGCATCGCCCCCGGGAAAAAAAATTCTGCCTTGGGAAACATGACACCTACCTCGAGAAACGTGTCATGTATTTAGGTGGTTTTTTCGACACATGGTTTTTGTCAATGGTTATCTATTTTCGGTTAAGGAATTAGGGTTTTGGACTAATCCAGGTCGTTGGGTTAGGATTTTGGATGTCGTTGGCTCCTATATGTATATTGTATTGTAAACAATGTAACACAATGTATGAATATAATATATGTTGGTTTTCCCGGTTTGGGTTTCCAGGGGAAAAATCTCTGTGTAATGTTTGCATTTGCCATTGTATCTTTTCTATTCTTTTCTAAATATATGTTTACAGTAGACATTGTACAAGGTTAGAATTTACACTAGAAAGACCATTAAGTGCTATATTCACAATTTCCTTCTCTAGAATAACTTCTTCAATAGCTTGTAGTTGATCTCTCAACTGAGAAATCCTCACAAAGTATGAGGCTACAATGTCATCCTTAGTCATCTTTGTGTCATGAAGCTCGATCTTTAGACTCGTCACTTGTAAATATTTATGACTGCAAAAAGGTTAGTTAGGGCATCATACATCTTCTTGGATGAGTCAAGATTAGATATGTAGGGTATCAAGTGATGTTTGACAGAGTCCACAATGATACTCATATTGTTGATGTCATTGTCCTTGAACTTCTCCATTGTTGCAACGTTCTGAGGTTAATTTTCTTTTCCTGCTTCAAATTGTGGTTCCACGATCTTGCCCTTCATGATATCTAGAACTTTGTTCTTGGAAAGAATGAGGTCAATACTTTTCTTCCATGCTCTGAAGTTTGAAGCTCCTTCTAGCTTGTTTTGTGTCTTCATGGAGTAATTCATGATTGCCTTTGACTTTGACTTTGACCCAAAAATTCAACCTTGACGTTTTTGTTAGCTGAGAGTACCAAGAGGTGCATTAGGATAAGGTGCACTAGAATGTTCAAGAATTGTGCCAAACATCTCTCTTGAAGTGCCCACAAATTTAGGTTAGGGTTTGTTGTAGCTATCAATTTAGAAACCCTAGTTTCAGCTTCAACTGGTGCCACAAAAAGCTTGCCATGGAATTGTCGCTCTACCTTCCAGTGGTTAGATTGTCATGAAGGTAGTGTGGGCCTATAACCTGTTAAAATATTCGATGTTCTCATTTAACCATAGACAATATCACAATATTTTCACCCAACCATAGCCACGTAGCCACCCCCAAGCACCGTAACCTTTGACAGCTAGAATAATTCTGGAAGCAACACTAGACCCCACAGATAACCAAGAGAGAGTGCACCTTTCTCCAAAGATAGTGCACCAAGCAGAAAGTCCCAAACCACATACCAAAACCAATTCCCAACTACATTCATTGCAGTTGCACTCCTCCTTTACACTTGCACACTACTTGATTTGAGTGTGAGTGTGCGTCCAAATGAACTCAAGCACCCTCTATTTATAGTGCTCTTTGTCAACTGTCTAGGCCGACTTCTTGTTTGGAGGTTAATACTATTAGAATATAGAATATTGTGTGCTCGTTTTACCATTGACGATACCCTCGTCACCCAACCATAGGCCAAAGCCACCCTCCGAGCACCTTAACCTTGACTGAGAATTACTCTGGAAGCAAACCCTAGGCTAGATAGCCAAACAAGGTGTAGCGCATCTTCCTCCAAGGATAACGCACCAACAATAGTTGATCAGATAGTGTAAAACCTAGCCAAGAGATAGTCCAAGCCAACATTGAAACTGCTAGCTGCAGCAGCTGCACTTGCAGCTCTCCTCCACACGTGCACACCAAACTGGGAACTGTAGTGCGCACCAGTTGTTGTCTGCAATTCTGAGATGTTGTCAAGTGAGAACTGGCGCCCTGTATTTATACTGGTTCTGCCAGATTTGCTGGGGTCGACTTCTCCTTCTGGATATGCGTCTGTTCAATATATTATTATTATTTTTGGTCGACTTCTTCTCTTGGAGGCTAATAACCTAATATAAATTATCTTCTTGAGCCGACAAGACTTCTAGGGTTATTAGCCAACTCATTAGGGTTTTCTCTTGCTTTCCAGAGTCTTCTATTCTTGTCAGGTTCACACATGGAGGTAAATACCTCCCGCAGCTACCATAATATTAACACTCCCTCCTAGCTAGGGAG
>ML799820.1:16979-40658 GCA_009831015.1 Picea engelmannii | reverse complement strand
TATGGATTTGGGGGAAATATTGAAATCTACCACCCAAGAAATGTTAAAGGTAGAGATAGTGGCTTTCTATAAGAGAGGCAAGAAGGGTTAAGTATAGAGGACACAACTAGACAAACTAATCCAATTTGTGAGGTAATTGAAGAGAAAAAATAGAATCAACAAAATAAGGGACTCCATACGAGGAAGAGAAATTTGAGAAGACATAAATCCTTGAAAAGCCAAAGCACATGGATAAGGGAAGAAAATAAGGATATGGAACATCAAAAGAAGAGAAGAGCCAAAAAAATAATATAAGACATAGCACACTGAGGTGAAGGAAGACAAAGAGAAAGCGAATAAGCAAAAATAGAGGAAAAGAGAGGACTAAAGTAAAGAAAAGATAGAGAAATGAAAGCCTAATAAGGGCATAAATATAGGAAGGAAACCCAAAGAGAAAAGCATTGAGGAGGGAGTTAGACAAAGCAAAGGTACAAGAGAGAGACATAGAAGACACATAATATGAAAACAAAAGAAAATGATAAGCATGTAGGAGACAAAGAAATAGAATGCAATAAAGTAGATGCAACAAAGGACAATTAAAGGGGATGCAGGAGAAAGAGAGAGAAACAAAGATGGAAAAAATGCATTTAGAAACCAAGAGAAAATTAAGGAGAACTAATTTGCATGCAAGGAAAAACACAATAGTAATGAAGAAATGAAGGCAAAGAAGAAAACAAATAGAAGCAAATAATAAAAATTTAATTTTATCAGACAAGGCAGGGCTAAGGACGGATAAAGTAGGGAAATTTGTACAACATTTTATGGCAAAAAGGCAAACCAATTGAAGATCTCTCGGTAGCACAAGACAATGTAGCCAATCTACTGAGAATATAGTGGTCGTGTAATTGTTATATGTGTTTTAGCATGGCTATAATTTTTTACTTGGTCTTGTTGTGATTAGGTCATTTATTGAAAAATCCAACCCTTGAATAGTTTAAGCGTAATGGTGAGGGTTTGTCCAAGTCATATTCGAGAACATTTGATGGACATGTTAAAATATAAAGTTATACATTGTGTATTAGCTACACTAGAGGACAGGGACACCATCCAAATGGTCATTGGATGGACATGTCCACATTGTACTATATTGGTTGGACAACGAAGACATGTTTTTAGAATGACTTTTTGGCCCTGTAATTAGATTTCCTACTATATTTCAACATGTCTTATGTAGTAACTATTGCTTTTGTTGTGGTTTATTCTTAACAACTAGACAAATTATTAATAATAATAATAATAATAATAAAGGACATGTTTATTTTATGATGAATACAATTATTATTTTTACTAAGTTAGTGTTTCTTTCTAATTATATGTATCGATATGATGGGAATTGGGCAATATCACTTGTCACCTTTATTGATTGAGCTACATAAGGTATAATCTAGCATCAGACACTTTATGTGTAGCAAACCCTAGTTACCCATTAACCCATAACCCCTTAAACCACTAACCCTCGATACCTAAGTTAGTAATCATTAACTTACAAACCTAGAAATACACTAAAATACTAAGCCAATAACCCTTGAACCACTAACCCACCAACCTCGTTACCACTAACTCATTAACCACCTAACCAAATTTGTCCATATTGAACATGGTTTACCATCTTGGATATATTGACCAAATTAACCATGGTTGGCCATATTGACCATAATAATATTATCAACCATGGTTGACCCACTGACTCCTAATGTCCTAACCCACTAACCCTATCAACCCACTAGCATGTAGCCCCTTAACCCAACAAGCCATAATCCATAAACTAATAACCACTAACCCACTAACCATTGAACCAATAACTTACCAACCTTGTAATCACTAACCCGTTAACCACTTGACCATGGTTGTCCATCTTCATTGTATTTACTAGATTGGCCATGGTTGGCCATATTCATTGCATTGACTAAATTGGTCATGGTTGGCCATATTGACCACAATATTAACTATGGTTTTCTATATTGACCACATTGACCCACTAAACCCTTAATCTCTTGACCCATTAAATCCCTAACCCACTAACTTGTAACCCCTTGGCCCACTAATCAAAATTCTTTAGCAAAGAGGCCATGAGTCACAGACCTATTTTTCCAACGTTATCAGAGACTTGCACATCGCCCCAACTACATGAAATAACTCATTTAGATGAGTGATCCAACACATGATAGACAAAGCCTACAATGGTCTACTTGAATTGAAAAACTAGCCCATAAGGGGCAAAACATATCAGTTTGAGGTTTTGAACCTTGTTAAGGGGGATAAAATTACCTTCACATAACCATCAAACAAAGACATCATTGATTATTATTATTATTACTTGTTATTTATTATGTATTAGTTATGGACAATAGTTGATGATGGTTGTCCATGCTTCTCACATTTACCATATTGACCATTACCGACATGTTTGATGACATTTACTATATTAACCATGGTTAACCATAATAACCATTATTAATTATATGAACCATAGTGACCACGATTGACTATATTGACCATATTAACCATTGTTTTCTAGAGTGAAAATATTGGCCATGGTTGACTATGGGTTGACATGGTTTAAACATAGTTAACCAAATTGACCTTTGTTCATTGATTTTGACTATTAGTCAACTTAAGTCAATTATTAAAAAGGATATACTTCTTCGAGATTTCTACACTAGTTTTTCAATTTTTTGTCTATGTTATAGCATCAAGTTCAGATATGGATAGTGTTGATCTACATGTTCTTCAAGATGAAGTATTCTTTTAGGGCCAAATATTGTTGAGCCAAGATACATAGTTGACTTAAAATCCCTTTGTGTCCTTGATTTATGGATATTGCCATGTATTTTGATGTATTGATTATGTATATGTGCACTTTGTTTTAATAAATATTCCTTTAACTATTAATAAGAGTAATATATGCAGAGCTTTAATACAAAAAAAGAGGGTCACAACCATAGCCTCCACAAGCAGCCAAAAAACATGACCTTGCCTTGGCCAAAATACCCACTTAGAAAGAGTCTATAATATCCATGAACATAACATAAAAAGAGGAAAAGGATAGCCAACTAAGCAAATAAATGTTATATATTAACCATACCAATGATATGAGGAGGTTGGTTGTGGTCATTTAGGGCAAAGCCCCACCTTGGGACAAAAAGGTTTGCATCGACATGTTACACTAGGTCCCACCCATTGATAAGAGGTTCTATGAGATTATGACCATCTCGTATAGTATGAGGGATACAACTTCAAACGTTCTCACACCCCACACAAACCTATCTCCCTCCCTAGTGGTAGGGACTACTATGATGGAAACTCTGATGGAACCTACAAAACCAAGTTACCTTGGCAAGCCATCGGGTTGGGTGACATTGTACTCACAATGCATGTGGATCCATGTCATTGCTTCATCATTTGTTGTAAATGCACCATATTTATCCTCACTTTACTCACTTTCATTGTGATCTACATTAACATACTAATACATATTAGTGTGACATCATACCATTAAAAGTTGTGTGGGGAGACAATTGCATTAAACAACACATCATTTATCTTCTTCCAAATCCAAAAGAGGGTCTTAGATCTAATAAGCATCCATCCATACTAGAATTCAATGGAATAAGGAAATTAGTAGCCAAGAAGGGTAACCCACCATAAGATGAAAGATATTGTTGGCATAGTGACTTAGCCCGTGCCCATATGGTTTTGGCAAGAGAGCAAGACTAAAAGAGGTATTTAAGGGTTTAAACTCTTCTAAATTGTGGAAAACATAGGTTGGACATACCCATGCAATTTAATCTTTTATCTAAGGAGGGTCCTTCCACTACTCGACACTAGGAAAAAATGCCTTTTTAGGTAAAAACATTAACTTTTGAATACTATGAATTCTAAATAACCAAGTTTTTTGTTTAGGCTTTAGCCTTTAGAACTTGTTTAGACAACTTTCAAGTAAGGGATTGGAATAGAACAATATGTATCCCATGGTTGGCTCGTATCTAGTAAAATCTATGGCCTCTCCCTGATGTTAGTCCCACAACTAGGCTTGAGGCAATGGGAAGCCAAGATTTAATACCAAACTCTCGGGAATGAGACCCTAAATGCAATTCAAGATTAATTTATCAACATTGGCTAGTTCAAAATTATTTTTATCATTGACCCGTGGAGCCAAGATATCGAGGGGCCATCCAAAAGATAATTATTAGACTAAATAAAATTCCTAAATAGTCGTAAGGATGAAAATCAAGAGGATTCGACCAATAGCTCCCCTAAAAAAGAACTAGAGGTGATCATCCAAGACAATGGTCATCAAATGATAGGGAAAATCAAATATATGCCTCCTTCTAAGAAAAGAAGGGGTTTTGGGCTTCCTAGATCTTCCAGATGCTTTAAATAATACAATTACAAAAGATTTTGACATCAAAAGGAGTGAGTAGAAGGGTTTGTAAATATATCCCTGGTCATGCCTACTTCCCAAGCAACAAATCCTATTGAATTCAATCCCTCAGGCAAAATTTCCAATATTCCTTAACTTCTAGAGATTCAACCACCCACTTTGCACATAGTTCTTGGGCTTAGATCTTGGTTTGAATAATACATGCCTGCAAAATTGATTGGAGTTCAACAAGTTTCTAATCAACTCTATGAAACCCATGCCCTTCATTAAAGTTAGCCTAGAGAAAATTGCTTCAATCAGTTTCAAGGCACAAGTATGTTTATTTAGAGGGGACCTTACTAGAAGAACAATATACATGAGTCATTGCCATGATTTTGTGTAAATATGGAATTAGATTGCCATAGCTAAGGGCTTAGTTATCCACTTATCTATCTTCTTCTCCACTCATTCTACAACCACTTCTTAGAGGTCCCTAGGAGATACTTGGAAGGAAAAATCTATGTTCAAAAATTTAAAGACTTGTCATGGCTAAATCCAAGACCAAATTTGTGAGGCAAAACATGTCGACAAAGGCTAATGGCATTGTCTATAGTACTAAGTTATGGCCATTGAATGCTAGATATTGAGGCTATACAGAAGGTGTCCAGACATTCCATGGTATGAGCCTAAAAAATTTAGTCCTATAAGGTTTTAACTAAAGAGTCATCAACAAAGTGGCCACTAACTAATTAGTTAATGTTTAGTTCTCGAAGAGGAATTTATTGAATTGCACCCAAACTCACCTTATAGTCAAGTAGATAGCTAAGAGCTTCAACTACCAATACATAGAAGGATAGAGATGGGAGCACCTCTATCAAATACATCTAAAAATCCCAACCTCCTAAGAAGAGAATCTATGAATAACATGAAAAGTTTAAGCTTCCACGAAAATGGTTTCAATGCTACTAATAAAGGATGGACACAAGCCATAGAGCTTGAAGTATCACCAAATAAGGACCAATCTACTCAATTGTAGGTTTTCTCAAAATCAATTTTTATATAAAAGGTTTCAATATTGGATGACCTAGCCCACTCCATGCCTACCAAGATAGCAATAACATTGTAATATTGTATCTCCCATGAATGAATCTAGTTTATTCAAGAAGAATGCTTGTAGGGAGAATGTGCTTAATGCAAGGTTAGGGATTTGCAGGGGGGGATTTTATATGATGTGTTAAGTAAAGTGATGGGTCTCCAATTGGTAATAATATTTGATTCCATTACCTTAGGAATAAATTTATAGCCCATGTATTAACTACCGCACCCAAAGCAAAAGTGTTTCATGATAAACATGAAAAAAAAATACCAAAAAAAACCCATGTGGCCTTGTAGAAATCGCAGGGGAATGCATCCTTCTAGGAGAGTTGTCAATACCCATTGCACGTGAGATTATATGTAGTTCATCTAGAGATAGTCCTAGGTGAAATGCCCTCCTCCACTCTTTAGTAAGTTCACATGTAACTAAATCAAGGCATTTTGTGTGGCTTCCTACCCCTCAATGGAGAGGCCTTAGGTTTGAAACACCATTATATAAGGATTTACAAATTATTTTTCAATTTCTTCTTTGTTAAAGGTTGGTCCCAATAAGGTTTTTATGATTGTAATATTTTCACTGGATTTCATAGTGGCCATATCCTTAATACAAATTTCATGAGTTTGTCCCTAGTTTTGAGCCAATGCAAAGGTACTCACAGTTGAGCACTTCTTACTTGACAGAAATAATCCATCTGAAGCATATGGTAGACCGTTGTGGCATGAGATTTTTTTTCATCATCATAAGGGCCCCATTGTAACTAAACCATGAGCCCCTCTAGATCACTAAGCATTATCGTGTTATGACTATGACATATTTGAGCAATTTGTTTTCCATACTCTCATAGAAAGGTGATTGTTATGGATATGGCATACTCCCTTAATTATCCATCCAATATCCCAACATTCCCATAAAATCAAGTTCGACATAGTCTGAATACAAACCATCCATCCAGGGCTTTGGAGATGGGAAACGTTAAGGATATAACATGTTTAAGTCATTCACATGTGTTGAGCTCCATGTGACAATTTAAAATAGATGGGCTAGTGGTTCAAAAAAGTTACTATTATAGCAACATGGACTAATTCGTTTCCAAATGAACCAAAATATAAATAATTTTGTTCAGAGAGGAGGGCCATGCCAAGTCTTTGGTAAATTCATTCTATCTCTTTCCTAAGATTCATCCAAGTGAACCAAGCTATAGTAGAGTCTTAATGTCAACATCGATTAGAGTAATATAGCCCATGGAGGGATTTAAGAGCTAGCAAAACTTCTTTTTCCAAGTTGGTAGGCACACTAACAACACCCCTTGTTTATTTTCTTGACGCTCGACAAAATTGAAATCTTTACAGACAAGCCAAGGCAAATTAGGGAGATCATCAACCATCCACTACAAAAATGTTGCATGCTCTCATGCATTGTTAGAGGCATAAATATTGGACAATACTAATAGTTATCCATCCAAATTGAGAAAAATCCATACAAGTATTTGGAATGGGTTAAAGCCTCACTCAACAACAACACTAAAAAAACTATGGAGAGACCATAATAGCAACAATGCATTTTCCCCCATAATCGTTAAGCAAAATTTCTTAGCCCTCGACCAAGAATCCCTGCATAATATGTGTCCCACCAATAGACGTATATACCAATGGACAATGTATTTTCTTCTAGGGTCATTGAAACCCCAGACATTCCATGTGGTCATTTACATTAAAAAATCATAGCATCTTTCATCTCCTCAATAGTATTCTCAAGGTGCCAAAGAACATGTAAGGAATGAGTTACAGAAGACAAGTTCAACTAAATATCATAAATAGTCACTTGTCATGGTTGCTTCTAGTGTCCCTTGACATCAAAAACTACTTCAATTTATTATGGGTGGAGGAGAGTGCACCCATCACCCACCACCTACCTCATTCATGGTTCTAGAATATTTCTTAATGGTTACATTTTCCATTGATAAACTAAGCCTAATTGTGGTTGTGGACTTAGGGATCAGAGCCTTGGGAATTGGGCCCTTCGAGGCTAGGGCTTTGGCTACACCAATACCTTTATTTTTACAAATAAATTCAATTCAATCAACTTTCACCCCATTAAACATTTAAGCATACAAAAAATATTGGACATGATAGAAACGTACTAATATAATAAAAATAAAATAAAAAAAATACACAATGAAGATAGTGGATACAATGGGAGTGGTTTCCTTTTTATTTCATTCATTAGGTAGTTTCACTACCCGTACAACCTAACCACCTAATTTTTTTTAACCCGAATTGAACTTCATTTATATAAAAAAAAGTTGTGCCAAAACATCAACAACATAAGCTTACAAAAGAGGGCTTCTGGCCTATCAATTTTTTTTTATCTATAGTAAAGGGAAAAATGTGTCTAATAAGACTATTCCTAAGCTCATTAGAGTTGATTACATCCTTATAGAAGTTTCCTAAACATCAAAGAAATTTTAAAAACATACATTAATTGGATGAGAAAGAGTCCATAATTTCAGGAGCTTTGAGAGCTCTGGGAGGAATTGTTTCTTCAATCTCCATGGGGACAATGCCTTAACCACTAGTTCATGTGTCGTTGTTACCTCCATCAACTCTAGAGTGTTGATCCCCTTGAACATTGGAAGATGTTTCCATTGGCTGCATGTTAAGTTGGGAATTAATATACTGTATTTCTGACTCCATGTTGTCCATTCTCCTATTTCAAGTTTGCAGGGTCATTTATGTTTCATGATTTCTAGAAAGGGAGAGACTAGTGAGAGCCTATTCAAAGTCCTTGAATATTCTTATAAGATGGTTGAGGTTTGTATTATTTTCTTGAGCTATATCCTCACTTCTTCTGAGAACATGCCTGGTGTCATTCTAGGAGGGATCCATGGAAGGAGGAAACAAATTTCATCGTCGAAGAACACTAGGGTCACAAAAAATGAAATCCCAGCCCTAAACAATTAACAACGAGAAACTCATGCTAGAGCAAGACAGATCTAAAGAGTCGCAGTACTTTTCCCACTTCATCCCTAGTTATCTGGATGCGAACAAAAACATCTCCAATATTATTCGCAATAGATAGAAAATATAGAGAGAGATCTTTTACCAAATGTTCGTGACAAGCGGGCGAGACTCATTATGCAAAAGAACGAAGCTACAGGAAGAGAACCCATAAAATGGTTGCACTTAGAAACCATAAATAGAGTTGGACCCGATGAATAAGATACCACTTCTACACATAAGTAAACCTTGATTTGGTGTCTATGCACAATCCCGAACACCAAGATCAAAACAAGAAAGCACATGGATAAACTTTTGGATTGAGACCATTGAATCATTCACAAAACTAATACTCCTCACAAATGAGAAGACCGATGTGAAGGGGAAATTAATCCTCATATGTATGAGAGGAGAGACCCAACCCCAAAGAACCGCCATCTTCCAACTTGGGGGCACAAAAAAAGAAAGGGAACTAGGCATTAGGGCAAGCCTTGGGACCCTTCCACCCCATCTATCAACATTTCACCTTTGCTTAGCCTAGTGCCTTCTTTGGCATGATGGTCCTCTATGGTGTTTAGATTTCATTTAACATGATAATTTGAAAATATTCAAATTCCCGATTGAGCGCAATAACCCGACTAATTATCCCATTGAAAAGGTTTGTTCTAGTTTGAGTTCTATTGATGACCACACTCGCTACAATCATTGAATCTCTCAAGGTTGTCAACTTGTTAATTTTATTCTCTTTAGCTAGTTTGAGCCCCTGGAAGAGAGCATAGGCTTTAGATATGTTGTTGTAGGTGGCTCCCAATCCCTAAGAATAAAAGGTTTCTATGTTTCCTCCGGGATCACAGAGACTCCCACCCACACTTTCCACCCCGAGATTGTTCATTGAGGCTCCATCAAAAAATAGAGAGCGAGTCCCCAATTGATTCAGCCACTTAGATAACTCTTCTTTTATTTTCCTGATAGCCCATTTAGGGATGTGATATTATTTCCTAGACTAAGGAAGGGAAGCAAGATATTGAATAAACAGATTCATCCAATGTGTTTCAAAATTTTCCAAATTTTAATCATGTATGAGAAAGCAGAGATGAAGAAATTCAAAACATAGAGAGATTGATTTTACCATTGTTTGCTTTGGGGAATTTGATTCATCTCTGAAGATAGATTTGTTCCTCAGCATCCAAATATCCCAATATAAATATTTGGGAAAGATCTACCATGGTTTCTTGAATTCGGGATTATTATAGAAACTTACTCTATAATTTTTGTTCCAATTGACGAAAAAATCCATGACTTTATTTGGCCAGTTCATAAAATGGAAAAGATCCCCCAAAGAAATTTCCCACACTTATTTAGAGTAATTGTAGTGAACAAAAAATGTTGTATGGATTCCTCTTGTTGTTGACACAAAACACATCTGGAAGGACCATGGATGCCTCTTGTCCTTATTTTTTTTACTGTAAGAATTTTACTATGGACTACAAGCCATATGAAGGAGTTTATCTTGGAAATTCCATCTGGGTGCTAGACCAATTTCCATATTTTTGGTTGGGGAAAGGATGATATTTATTCTTGAAGAATCTTAAATCCTTTTTTAACAGAGTATTGGGCCTCACACCATCCCCAAACATCTTTCAATGATATATTGTGCGGGCCCTGACCCTGAAGAGCATTTAAGAAAGAGGGGGAAACGTGAGATAGATGAGGAGGAGGAAGATCCAATTTCCATCCAATCCAGGTGCATGTAACTTCATCCGATTTTGCAATATCATTCAACCTGATGAGCCCATTATCCTGCATCCAAATATGAAGAGGAAGAAGTTTTTCTTTGTAGGAGAGGCAAGCTTGATTCATGATAACATCCTCCCAAATTTTAATTCGCTTTCCATTCCTACAGACCCAATTGAGGAATCTAGAGATGGTGGGCATAGATGAAATCATAAGATAGAAAATAGGGGATCCTTTGTTCACTTTAGGAGGGCGAGCTAAACATCGAATTGGGACAACTTTAAATAGCTTTACCAAACCATTGGGTTCATTTGTTCAAGGCATTATTTTGTACAGGAGAAGACAAGATGCATCTCAGAGTCTTCAGAACAACAACGAATTTCTCAGGGTGATGAGGACCTTGCTTTATGGACTAAGAGCAAGAAGAAGACCGACAAAGGTGCTAGACAAGGTCCCAAGGGAGGAGCCAAACCACAACAGAGTGGCGGTGGGAAAGAGAGAGACATGAGCACAGTGAGATGCTTTTCTTGTGGAGAGATGGGTCGCTATGTAGGACAATGTCCCAAGAAGAAGAAGAAGAAGAAGCAACATGATGATACTACAACGACAACAGAGGGGGTTGAGTATGCAACTCAGTTTGCGAGGGAGTGTACATTCGTCAATTGTTGTTCAATTGGTGCACCATCCAACGTCAGGTGGGGAGACAGAGTTGAGGAGGACCTATTGACTCAGAGTAGTGATTCAGAGGGAGTTCAGACTCAATTTTTGCGAACACCATCTTCATGGGTGATTGGTCCACCTAGAACAACTTCAGTTTCAAAGTTGTCGAGACAAAGGGTTGGTCTAGGGTCTTTATAGCATCAAAGATTGATGAGGAGGAGCAAGGCACCATAGAGGCTTGAACCTCGCTTGGCCATGGAGACGGCCATATCAGCTTCAAGATCCACTTCAGGTGGAAGTCACTTGGTGAGATGTCGAGATCTAGATACTCTTGGTGAGATGCCAAGAGGGGGAGACTCTTGGTGAGATGCCAAGAGAGCGACTCTTGTGATATTCCAAGAGTAGTGACCGTTGGCAAGATGCTAGGAGGTATAAATCCTTGGTGGGAGACCAAGGTTGAGATCTTTGGTATGATACCAAGATCTAGGTGATCTTGGATAGGTGGAGAAACACTTCCATCTATAGATCATGTAGGTTGCGCAGATCTATGTAAAAGACTACTTTTGATGATTAAGTTACAACCGTACTCACCGATTATTTGCCAGTAGGCAACCATGTCCACTATAGGGATGATATTTGGGGTGAAGGGCACTTTCCTCGGTAAGAGGGATTGTTGAGATTTGGGTACCTTAGAAAGTGGTCCCCTTGTGTTTGTGAGTCTTTAAACACAAGGGGGGAGACTATTACCCTCATTACTTTACTTTATGTTCTAATTTCACTTTGACTTAAGAGTTTAAGTCAAAAGTGAAATATGTCACTTAAGTCGTTAAAGTGACATTTAATTCACTTTGTGGGTGAGTTAAATGACACGAGGAAAACTAAGGAAAGTGTGTTTCCTAAGTGAGATTCTAGGATTAAATCTCGCCCATTGATTAGACATGGCTAGATTGGATCTAGACCATTGATCTTTTAGGGTTTGACCAAAGAGAGGCTAAAGGAGGGAATAGGGCAAAGATGATATCCATATTCTTCACTTGAGAGGAGAGGAGAAGGAGAAGAGCTCTTGAGCGCATATCTTGAAGAGGAGAACGCGCATGAGGTCAACGGTTTTGGAGGAGATTTAGCTTGGCACTAGTCTACCATGGATTATGGGCTAGTTCTTGTGTGAGGGTGCATACATCTAGAGAGGGGCGCAATAGCTCACGGAGGGGTGAATTATTGGGAGAAGAGGCACATCAAGCTAAGGAGAGGTGCTCCTTGAGGAGGTTACTTACTTGTTGAGGAGAGGCACACTCTATGGGTGATGGAGGGTGTATGGCAAGGAAGGGCACACTCTATTATGGGGTTTTTGCTTGAGGAGGGGCACACTTAAGCTTAGTGCGCACCTATCCTTGGAGGGAGGCACTCTTGAGAGGAGGGTACAAGATCAAGGGCAAGGTAAAGGCAAGGAAAGGGTTCAAAGGCACAAGCAAGGTTAAAGAAAAATCAAGAGGTAAAAGAACTAGCTAAGGAAGAGGGGCACACCAAGGCAAAGGGTGCCTAGCTTCAAGAGGCTAGCAGGAACATCTTCAAGGGACTCCAAGGCATCCGAGAAGGGTTTCTATTGTACCAGGTTCACTTGTATTTGTTTTCTGTGTTGTACTTTTTGCTTTGAGGCCATCTATATACATCTACTCCAAACTGGTTTTCCCCATGGGGGTTTTTCCAGGGTCATGTTGACAAAAAATTTATGTGTAAATTTCATGCATGCTTAGAATTTTTAGATCAACATTTTAGAGTTGTAAAGATCCAAGGAGTGTTATGTGTTTTAGTTTTATTGCATGTGCTCAAATTGGAATGCCAAAACACTTGCAAGGGCACCTCAAACAACACATAACCAATGGAAATTATTAGTAGAAAGTTACCTAATTGTTTGTTTTCCTAAAAGGCAGCAAAGTTTTGGAAGTTCAAACCTAGAGTTAAAATCTGGTCAAAGACAGATAAGATTTAGCAGCCTGATAATATCTCAGTTCTCTTCAATCTCGAGGCCGCTTCACATGAGGATTTTATTTATAGCTAGACATCATAGCCATTGATTGATGAGCCACTTTGAGTGGAGGCCAAGCCTTATCATCAAACAAACTTTTATTTATGGCTAGCCATAAACTGCAGGCCATGACAATTGTATATTTGTCCCAAAAAAGACTCATAACCAAATGATGACTTATCTTGGACCAAACCTGGCTGGTACAGATGCATGAGAAAAACAAACAAAGATTAATATCCTCAACTCCTTCGCATGATACACATATACCTAAACTACGTTTCCCCCATTGTTTCATACTATCCTAGGTCAAAACCCAACCATTGAGGACCAACCAAAAGAACATTATACTTTTTGGTAGTCCATTAATCTTTCAGATATTCTTATACCACCACCTATCATCTGCACCCTCCTTAGATAACATGGCTAAATAACCAAGCTTACCAATATAACAACCTCTTGATTTATTGTAAGCCCAATGAAATTCATCATCTGACTCCAGTAATCTAACATGAGCTTGTTTCATATCATTAACAAAATAAAACCAAGGATGTCACCACTGAGCTTCTAGGTTCAACATCTCCACTCATATCCATCCTTGACTCCAGACTGATGTGGTTACAGGGTCTTCAACTTGGTTTAATGTGCAACACCCATTTTCCTGTAAATATGTGACTAAACCATCTGGAAGAAAAATACAATTGCTACAACCCACTATAACATCCTCATCAACTTGAACTTGCGAACCCATCCCCACCTTCCAAGCCAAGAATTGGCCAACAATATGAAAAGCCAAGGACAAAGACCTCCACTGATTGGATACATTATGAGTAGATTTCCAAGGCATTCGAATCCAATCCATGATAGATTCAATATAAATGTACTCATCTATCAAAAGACATCTCCATAAGTTATAATGTGTAAGGAAGACCCATGAAGACTTAGCCGCCAATGCCCTACCAAAAATTGTAAGGTCTTTGAGGCCCCAACCTCCTTGATCCTTTGTCTAGGGAACGACTTTCCAAATAACCAAGTGAGATCCAAGATACTCTATGTTGCATTTCCAAAGATAATCGAAGCATAATTTCCTCATTCGAGAAAGAATACCTTTCGATACTTGCACCAAGAGAGGCCAATAAACAAGGATTGCTTCAATAACCGATTTAATAAAAGTTAGCCTCCCTCCCCAATAAATCCATCATTTACTCCAGTGATTTATTCTCTTCTCTCCTGGAAAGAATTCATTCCAAGTCATCAATACCATGGTTATTTGGTTTAAGATCATATCATGATTATTTAGTTTATCCCTATATATCACAAGAAGGAAAAGAGAAAAGAGCAGACAAAGAATATCGAAAAGCCACCCCTAACTCAAGAAAATACATAGCAGACTTGTAGTTATTTATGACCATGCCCATGGCCCCACATAATAAATCTATAATGCTTTTTAGAGCCTTGCCTTTAGCTTCTGCACAGTAGCAAAAGATGAGAACATCATCTACAAACAATAAATGCAATAACCATTCATTTATGCCTAGCGTAATCCCTTGAAAATTGTGCGCCCTTTTTGCTTCTACTATGGCTCAACTCATCCCAACCACCACACGCATTAAAATATAATAAGATAGTGGAAATCCCTGGTGGAGCCCTTGGTAAGACTTAAACAATGACGACCCAACACCATTGATCAAGACAACAAAGGAGACATGCGATACACAAAACAAAATCTAATTTTCCAAAGGACTCTCAAACCTAATGTGTAACAACAACAACTGAAGATACAACCACGAGATCTAATCATATTCCTTTGAGAGATTGATTTTGATGACACAAATAAGTTTTTTCTAAGTTTTAATAGTATGGAGACCTTCCTGTGCTGAACCTATAACTTCATTCATAAGCCTTCCTTTAAGAAAACCAAACTACTCAGGAGAAATAATATTTGACAAAATAGGACTGAGAGGAGTGGCTATGATTTTTTATAGGCAATTACACAAGGCAATGGGGCGAAAATAATCAAAAGAAGGACGACTATATGACTTAGGGATTAGATCAATAAAGGTCGAATTTATAGGATTGAGATGAGTGGTTCACAGGAAGGACAAGTTGATAGCTAGCAGAGGCCCTAACATCTACTTGGAATGGTTTCCAACTTTCTTGAACTAAATTATGAAACCCCTCAACTTCTTCCCAAGACGGGTTGAATTAGAAAGGATCCCCTGATCTCCCTCTTGACAAATCCAATTCCAAGTAGATAGGAAAGTGGTTGAAACATCGGATCTTATGAACACAAGATCTATAAATCCCAATGTCCCGAAGTAACAAATGATGTACTAAAAATTTGTGAATTCTCTTGAGAACCCCATCAATGCCACTAAGATTATTGCTCTAGGTCGGATTCGTACAAGTAGATTCCACATCAACCAATCTTTCTTGCTCAATCATGTTTAAAAAGAAATGTGCCAAATTGTCTTCATGTGTGGACTCCCCCCAAATTTCCCTCCGGCTAAGAGTGAAATTCAAATCCCCACCAATGATAAGCTTCTTCGAATGCAAAAACCCTAGTGCAAAAACATGATTATAGAAAACCTATTTGTCAACATAAGGACCATACACATTGCATGGGAGAAAAGAATCATCCAACTCTTTACTAACAACCTCAATGTACAGGATTGAATGCACAAAAAAAACAGTTTTGTGAGAATCATAGATGGAGAAATACTTGTAATGAGTCCTCCTAAAGAACCATTTGAATCCATCCCAGAGAAAACCCATCCTTGAAACTATTGAGTTTTCAATATGTTAGGTTAAGCATGAAGTTCATTCCATTTTAGCAATTAACCATAACCATAAATTTTGCAGCAACCAAGATCACAAGGAGAAGCACCATGCACAAGAACACAAGATGTATCTTGGGAAACCCTTCTCAATAAGGGAAGAAAACCTAGCCAAATCCTTTGTTATATTCTTCAAGAGAAATACCTTCACCACCAAGATAAACCCTAGCACACAAGAGGGTGCTTAAACCCTAGAACTCTAGCACCCAAGAGAGGTGCGCACTTTTCCAAAAGAAGTGTACTTGCTGAAATTTTCAAACTCACATGAAAGATATGATTCCATAATGGGGAATCTTCCTTTACTTATATTAGACTTGTCCTATCAACATAAGTGTCTATTGGCTCAACATGGCCGACCTCACTAAGTCACAATATATTTATTGTTATTATTATTAATATCAACCAGATTAATTATCTTTTACATTTATTATTAATCACATTGAGGTGGGGCCGACCTGTACCCTTTACATAGCAATTAGGGTTACAGGCAGGTTTGACTCTTGAACAATATATAGCAAAGGATCTAATACACCCAATAGTGATCATCCACTAGGGGCACATCCATAGGGATATCATATCTTTGGTTCACTGCATTACACAAAAGAACCATATCTTCACACGTTCACCTATGCTCGTCCATAGGCACGTCCACTCTACAGATCTTCTTTCTCACTGCCTCATACATGAGAACCATCTGGATTCTTCTCATCAACACTACTGCTCAGAGGAGGCTAATACATCATCTTCATTTCTTTTCACATGACGATGCACCCAACACTTTGAGATTTCACACGTTCACCTTGTGCTCAGCCACATGCACGTCTAACTCAACAGATCGCCTTTCCCACTGGATAATCATCTGGAGTTCTTCTCAACTCTCTGAATGGAGGAGGTCATCTCTATGTTCCTAGCTCTGTCTCAAGCAAGAACCACATACCCTTCTTAGGGGCTTTCTCTCAGGTTTTCAAGCTGAGAGAAAGACTCACATTGTTGCAATGGTCCACATCTCACATGTTTGTAAGTTGGAGAATGTCTCACGTAGTTGCAATCATCAATAGAAACAACTTGTTTAACTCAAAGATGATAGTATCACATTCCTCGTGGTTTCATGAATAAAAATAATATCTGGATGGTCTTGCAAAACAAATCTCCTTAAGGAGATTTTGTTCGGGCCTCGCCCCCAAGCCCCGCATATTAATGATCATAACTTTCATGGAGAATTCACCTTAGGGGTTGATCCTGCTCCAAGGACCCTATAAATGAGTCTTTACCGACTCTGGGAGACTTCATGAAATGTCTTTTACCATGTATGCTTCAAAGTAGACTTTCTTTCCACTTTAGAGGGCAATGGATCCTTTACCTCAACAAACCCCAAACCCCCATAAGGGATTAACCCCTGAGAAGTGGAAGAAAATCATAGGAGATAGGGATCATGGCCCGAGGAAGTCGAGAGAGAGCTTGAGGAGCAAGGTCACAAAGGTTCATGAGAGTTGAAAGTAGGAGGATTTGAAACCCTAGATAGATCAATAGCTTGGGAAGTATTATTCCTACACAACAAAGAACAATTATCCGTACCAACCTTAGTAGAGACATAAGGCCCTAACCCATCCCCCGCATCAATCTGACGATGACTCAAAGCTAGAGAAGAGGAATCCAAATAAGGAGAACAAGTTGGATAAGACTTACATCAAAGATGCAACTTTGATGCACTATCAGACCATATAGCTTCGATCCTACTCCATTGCAAGGAAGACATCTCCAAATCGTCCCCGAGTAAATCCTTCAACAGACAAGACTCCTCTTGTCCCAGTGTTTCCTCGACCAGAGGAATAACAATATCTCCAACTACAAATTCTAGCTTATCCTTCTATTCAATTCCATTACCCATATATGAATCCAACCCCTCTTTGATCGGAGGAGAAGAGGTCACCCCTAGGAGCCCTAGGCTCATAAAAGGGAGAAGGGATAATAGAGAACTCTTCTACAAGCACCTTGGGAGACCCATGAAACTTTTTATAAAATTTTGATCACAATCTGCTAAAACATGTTCAACTTGTTGGCATCATAACCAACAAAAGGGAACACTTAAGTAGACCAACAATTGCTTGTAATATTGATCACCCACAACAAGCTTCAACAATTCAAATAACCCTTGCCTCAGATCCAACTCCGCAAGGATTTGAGCTACATTTCTACAATTGTTGTTCTTGGAACTGGCATATAGAGCAATGAACTTCCCTAGAGCATTGTTGATATCCTTGAGCCACACATCCGACCAAAACTCCAATCAAATATCGGGGAGTTTGATCCACATGGGCATGCTAGACATGGCTTCTTTATAAGCATAAAAAAGTGGGTTCCAAGGCTTGGTGCAGAGCGGGTGCCTATCCCAAAACCAATGAGCTAACAAGATTTTGCTAACACCATCCTTATTGTGAAAAAACTAAGCCAATCCATCCTTGAAAGATGAGATGAAAGATTGGAACATACCCTACAATTGAGGCCCGATGTCCCTCCATCCCTTACTTAAGAGCAACCGCCGACAACCTACGTCCACAAAACTTCCCCACTATCACTTTAACTTCTAGGTCCACTATTTGACTAACATGCATATCCTTACCTGCCACCAATGAAACCTCTCCCCCTCGAGACTTGATGACCTTCCTCTGCTTCCACCCAACCTCTTCTCCTTCCAACTGAGACAATCCCCACTATAATTCCTCAACAGATATTTTACTTCCAACAAAACTGAGGTCCCCACCTGCTTCAAGGACAAATGAAATAGGATGAGACACACTAGGTAACAAAGAAACACCGATAATTAGAGAAGATGAAGGAACCAACTTCCTGGGCTTATGCACTAACTCAAATATCCCAAACCCCAAGATTTGACATAACACAATTGGTGAATCCTCTAGACAGGGTTCAGGGGAAAAAGTGTGTGAACCATCGAAAACACCTCACAAATTGACACAACTACAGTACGAGTCGATGTGATGTTTTATAGGAGGATTAGAGAAGATCTCATCTTCCATCAACACATCACCATAATAATCCACCGACTGTGGTGGATCCTCCATCTACATGGCTCAATGGCTAAGGTAGACCACATGTCATGCTAGCTTTAGCCCTAAACTGCAAATCAAACCCTCATCCTCATCTTAGATCCACCCTCATATAATATTATTCCTTAACTTCTTGGGATTTCTCTTCGAACCCCAAGTATAATTATAAAAATGAGGGTTCCTTTTAACTACCCATTGATGCCATTGAAATGGTTTTGTCTCCAAATATAGAGTTGTTAAGGAAATCCTTTGTTTATCATCATTAATGTCATGCAATTCAAAGTATTTCCCTATCTAGTTTACCCATGTAAAAACATATGTTCCATCAAAGTTCTTTAATTCAACCTTGGGAAAGTGGATACCCTTAGGAACCCATCAATGATTAGCTCAAGTATTAGTGTTAAATCCTCCTAAGATATGCTTATTGATGGAAGGTCATTCAGAATACTATCTTTATTTTTTGGAGTTCCTTGGGTCACATTATCATTTTTAGGGAACTTCTCATTTAGGGCATGAAGAAGCCCAACTTCCATTTGTTCCAACTTCTTTTTTAATTCCTTTTTGTGCCCTTCTTGGAAACATAAATAGTTATCCATTTTCAACATTGTATCATCGAGTTCCTTAAAATGGATTTGCAAATTAGATATCTGGTTCTCAAACTCTTCACTTTCTTCATAAGTCATGGATGAGCTCTCAAGAGGTTTAACAAGTGTAGAATTTTTTCCACCACCCTTTGCCATGTTAACCAAAACTAATACTTACCTAGAATGATATTTTTTTCCCTCTCTTTATCACACTTTTTGAATCACCCAAAACAAATCTTCTAGTCAAAAGTTATGCTAATTTCAAGATAATATACCTTTTAAATCCCCGATGGAGATGTCTTATTGACCGACCTT
This sequence comes from Picea engelmannii, assembly GCA_009831015.1. Classification (NCBI taxonomy): domain Eukaryota; kingdom Viridiplantae; phylum Streptophyta; class Pinopsida; order Pinales; family Pinaceae; genus Picea; species Picea engelmannii. The sequence continues at coordinate 20,946 of ML799820.1, read as the reverse complement.
TCTCCTAATGCATCTTTGCAATTTCGACTTCTCTTAGTCTAAAATTTCGGCATATGGTATCCCGAGATGTCTTCTTCACAATGCCAATTAATACCAAAGAAACATGCTTCAAAAGTCCCACCCGCGAAAATATGATCCACCCCTAAAATTGACCCAAATCATTGGCCCTAATTTTTCCACTCAAAAAGTACCTAAATAGATGAAAAATTGTATAGTGATCCATTTTAGATCACTAACCTAAATATATTTAATACCTTCATGGAGTAGCAAAATCAACAAATGAAAAGAAAAATATTCAACAATCACAATTATCACTAGAGTGATTGTGATAAGCTAATTCAACAATACCTCCATGGAATAGGAAAATCAACAAATGAAAATAAAAAGATTCAACAATCGCAATTACACTAGAGCGATTGTGATAAGCTTATTCAAGTTTCAACCATCACAACTACACTAAGTGATTGTGATAAGCTTATTCAAGTTTCAACCATCACAACTACACTAAGTGATTGTGATAAGCTTATTCGACCATCACAACTACACGAAGTGATTGTGATAAGTTTGGTAATGATTCCAAAGGAAAATAAACCTACGACTTTCAGAGACTACATACCTATAGCGCTATGTAACTTATGCTATAAGTTGATGTCAAAGGTGATAGCTAATAGACACAAGCCTATCCTCTTGAGGTCATTGTCGAGTGAACAACTAGGATTCTTAAAGGCATGTAGATATTGGACGCTATAGGGACGATGCAAGAATGTCTACATAGTATAAAAATTAAAAAGTTGAAGGCTCAAATTTTAAAGCTGGACTTATAAAAAGTGTATGACTGTGTAAACTGGGACTTTTTAAGATTGATCCTCATTCAAACGGGTTTTAGTTTTCCATCTATTACCTGGATTATGAGCTATTCTTATAAATGGTGAGACTTCCCCTTTTTTTCAAAGTGATCGTGGTTTAAGGCAAGGTTGTCTGTTGTCGCCTTTACTGTTCATTTTAGTTATGGAAAGTTTTAGCCTGTTGTTGAAAAAAGGCCAGACGGAGGGAAGCTGATGGGGGTGAAGGTCTCCAAGATTGTAAAAATTCTCCATCTTTTTTTTGTTGACAACATCCTCATCATGACAAAGGCCTTTGAATATTTTTTGTTGTGCTTTCGGGTTGAAAGTAAATTTGAGAAAATCTACCTTTCACCACTTGGGCATCCAAGGGGAGATGCTGGACAAGTTTAAGGAAGCTTTTTCTTTTAATTTTGCTGACCTGGCTGAAGTTTTTAGATACCTGGAATATTTTTTAAAAGCTGAGAAATCTAAGTTTGATGATTGGAGATGGCTCTTGGCAAAATTTGAAAATAGGATTGGACATTGGTGTAACAGGTGGTTATCTCTAGGTGGTCATTGCATCCTTGTAAAAGCGGTGTTGGAAACCCAACCAATTTACTGGATGGCTCTAGCAGCGGTCCCTGTATGTGTGCTTAATAAGTTTCATCAATTGATATTTGACTTCCTTTGGTCAGGTGGTAGTACTGTTCACCATTTCCACCTTTGCAGTTGGGAGGTGCTAGCTAAACCGAAATCTTTCAATCATTGGGGTCTTAGAAATATTTACCATTTTAACCAAGTGTTTGCTGCAAATTCTTTGTGGTGTGTCCTGATGAAGGATGGGATTTGGCACAGGGTGATTAAGGATAAATATCTACCTTATATTTTTGTCTCTACCTGGTTCAGATCGACCACGACTAAACAACCCTTGGCTTCACAGACTTGGAAAAACCTTCTAAAGTCTCTTCCACTTATCACTCACTGGTTAAGTTGGAATTCTGGAAATGGTCACTCAGTTTTAATTGCCCAAGACAAGATACTGGGCATCGGGAACTCTTCACTGCTCTCACAGGACCTTTTGTTGGCTTTAAAGAATAAAAATATCAGATATCTCTTTCAAGCCAATGTTCAGATCTCAAAGGGGTGTATAACTGTTGAGTGGAAAGATAGTTATGATTTGGAACTTCTGGGTGTTCTGGCTCTTGAATGGAGTTCTTTTTGTAAGGCTTTAATTGGATCGGGGGTCCATCTCCAACAAAGAGAAGACAAATTAATTTGGACTGGTGGAGACAACTCAAGCATCCTATCTGTTAAAAATGTTTATAATGCTTTACAATAAAAACTCTGGCAACATCAGTCTGTAGGTTGGAGGAGGCATACGTGGTCTTGGGATATTGCCTTAAAAATTAGACTTTTCACTTTGGCTCGTAGTGGAGGATAAAATCCTAACTTGGGATAACCTTGAAAAAAAAGGTTGGGAAGGACCAAGCCTCTGTCTTTTATGTTCCGAGGATTCTGAGACAATCTTGCATCTGTTTGTCAACTGCACTTTTACTCTTCAGGTGTGGCAGAAGTTAAAATATTCTCTTCATATAAGTTCTACGTGGGAAGGTAACTCTTTATCTAACTGTTTTGATAGTTCGACTAAAAAGGAGTGAAAGTTCAGTACTCTGCCCTCCTTGGCTTGTTGGTTCATTTGGTTGGAAAGAAACAAGAAAATCTTTGAAAATCGTATCCCTTCTATTCAGATGGTTGCTTATAAAATTCTGTGGATGTTGGAAGACTCTGATGGTTTGGGTCCTCGGAAAGGGAAGTGTCTTAGAATATTAAAGACTCATGTTTATGCTCTGCCTACTGTGGGATGGTTTGATGGTGCAACTCAAGCAAATGGGTTATTGAGTGGGGCAGGGGGTGTTTTAAAAACCTCTGAAAACACTAGCTACAAGTGGACCCTCAGTTGTGGCCCTGGTACAAACACAAGGGTTGAACTTCTAGGCATTTGGGCGACCTTAATTTTGGCATTCCGGTAGGGCTTTGGTCATCTACAAGTCTTTGGAGATTCAAAAATTGTGATTGAATGGCTGAATTGCAGGGGAAATTCACTTGTTACCTCTCTAGTGGGCTAGAAGGACAGGATCTTGGAAATAGAAAAATATTTTAGTACACTAAGGTTTGCACATATCTTCAGGGAACATAACTAGGGGACATATGCCTTATCCAAACAAGCACTTCAGGCTCCATAAGGGAAGATCAAATTCAATAAATGGATAGAAGGACATGAGGGTCCCTCTCACTTTTTGCATCTTTGTTAGTGCCTGATTTTCCTACTATATTTTTGGAGATTGTGTTTTATTATAGTTGGTTATGGAGGTTAATTCCTTCAGAGTATTACAGGTTTCTATCCCAAATGTTGTGGAAGTTCACTAGCTAGGATATGGTTCTTTAAGCTCTTGAAGAGGTGATTGTTTTTGTTGGATCCCTCTTGGTATGGTTTGGTGTTTGGATGTATTTGTTTTGTCAATGTACATATTTTTTTGTTAATAGAAACGGTTGGAGGTTTTTATATTAAAAAGAGAACATCAAAATTTCAAAAGATACATATGGCAGGGTGTAAGCGAGCTTACTTGTTTATGGAGGTCTAAAAAAACTATATCAACTAGTCCATATGAGCTGCAGTTTTGCCATGTAAAAATGACGATATACATATTCAAAAACAACAAAAAATTACATTTCATAAAATACCTGATTAATGGTTTAGAGGGTGCTTGGGATCTTCCTGATGTTCCGCCTGTCGCACTTATGGATTCGCCTCTACTGGGTTCTCCTCTGCATAGTGGCGGTTTGTGTATCCCGTATATGATGGAGCCGAGTGATGATCATTGTTGGCTATAGAGTGAAAAGAAGAGGGGAGTCGAGACTCGCCAATGCCAGCAGAGTTTGTTGGTGGCTGTGGGTTTTCTAATTGCTCGGTGACAACCCCAAGTTGTCTTGCGTTTCTATTAACTCCCCTTAAGACTATCGCTAGTTCTTGATTATGTCAGATTTCCTCTTGCTGCAACTGTGTCTGAAGGCCTACCAAATCCTCATGAATCCCCTGGTTCTCAGGCTAAAGTTCTCGATGACGAGCGTCTGTGCGCTCCTTC
>ML799820.1:0-16929 GCA_009831015.1 Picea engelmannii | reverse complement strand
TGAAGTGTACGAGCCAGGTGGAGGGACTCAGGGGCCAGAGAAACCGTGGATGGCATGACACGGGGAGAAGACGTGGCGGCGAGGGACAGATGGCAGATGTGTGCGATGAAGCTCCAGACTTTTCGGGAATTCGGAATTCGCGATTTGAAGTGCGCGAGTTTCTTGCCTCCGGGATCTCCGATATCCCGATATGCGATGAGCCCCTTCTCCCGGGAATTAGCCCTTTCCGACTAGACCATGATCCATATGACCTATCCTTGTGCGACCGTGGTCCAACTTTCCATCGGGATTTCGGCATTCTTGACGACACGATGTTTGTGTCCACTAAACTTGCGATTCCCCGAAATTCGATGGCTTATGGCCGTTGACTTGCTGACGGTCAGCTCCTTGGTGCATAGCCTGCCACCTGCCTTCCACTATTGAAAGCTTACCCCGATATCGGGAGATCGGGTATCGGGATATCGGGACTTCTGCTGCCATGTGCGCGGGACTTTCAGTTCCCCGATCCCCGACTCTGTGGGATCTCTCGCCACGTCCCCCTGGATCGGACGACCTGCATTCAGCCTCTAAAGATAAGAGACTTCTCTGCTGCTAAATGTCGAGTAGATCGGCCACTCCGACACCCCGATAACTGTTGATTTTCTTCATGGATGGATCTCAGCTGCCGATGGCAAAACTTCGCAGGCTCGCTTGATATGTTACTTGGAAAAGCAAGAATTCTCCCGAGCTGCGCTTGAGTATTTGTGTAACTTGCAGACCCGCATGCCTCTTGAACCCGCGACAAGAAATGTTACTAACAAATTCAATCCAATCAACTTTCACCCCATTAAACATTTAAGCATACAAAAAATATTGGACATGATAGAAACGTACTAATATAAAAAAAAATAATAATAATAAAATAAAATAAAATAAAATACACAATGAAGATAGTGGATACAATGGGAGTGGTTTCCTTTTTATTTCATTCATTAGGTAGTTTCACTACCCGTACAACCTAACCACCTAATTTTTTTTAACCCGAATTGAACTTCATTTATATAAAAAAAAGTTGCGCCAAAACATCAACAACATAAGCTTACAAAAGAGGGCTTCTGGCCTATCAATTTTTTTTATCTATAGTAAAGGGGAAAACGTGTCTAATAAGACTATTCCTAAGCTCATTAGAGTTGATTACATCCTTATAGAAGTTTCCTAAACATCAAAGAAATTTTAAAAACATACATTAATTGGATGAGAAAGAGTCCAGAATTTCAGGAGCTTTGAGAGCTCTGGGAGGAATTGTTTCTTCAATCTCCATGGGGACAATGCCTCAGCCACTAGTTCATGTGTCGTTGTTACCTCCATCAACTCTAGAGTGTTGATCCCCCTGAACATTGGAAGATGTTTCCATTGGTTGCATGTTAAGTTGGGAATTAATATACTGTATTTCTGACTCCATGTTGTCCATTCTCCTATTTCAAGTTTGCAGGGTCATTTCTGTTTCATGATTTCTAGAAAGGGAGAGACTAGTGAGAGCCTATTCAAAGTCCTTGAATCTGGTTATAAGATGGTTGAGGTTTGTATTCTTTTCTTGAGCTATATCCTCACTTCTTCTGAGAACATGCCTGGTGTCATTCTAGGAGGGATCCATGGAAGGAGGAAACAAATTTCATCGTCGAAGAACATTAGGGTCACAAAAAATGAAATCCCAGCCCTAAACAATTAACAACAAGAAACTCATGCTAGAGCAAGACAGATCTAAAGAGCCGCAGTACTTTTCCCACTTCATCCCTAGTTATCTGGATGCAAACAAAAACATCTCCAATATTATTCGCAATAGATAGAAAATATAGAGAGAGATCTTTTACCAGATGTTCGTGACAAGCGGGCGAGACTCATTATGCAAAAGAACGAAGCTACATGAAGAGAACCCATAAAATGGCTGCACTTAGAAACCATAAATAGAGTTGGACCCGATGAATAAGATACCACTTCTACACATAAGTAAGCCTTGATTTGGTGTCTATGCACAATCCCGAACACCAAGATCAAAACAAGAAAGCACATGGAGAAACTTTTGGATTGAGACCATTGAATCATTCACAAAACTAATACTCCTCACAAATGAGAAGACCGATGTGAAGGGGAAATTAATCCTCATATGTATGAGAGGAGAGACCCAACCCCAGAGAACCGCCATCTTCCAACTTGGGGGCACAAAAAAAGAAAGGGAACTAGGCATTAGGGCAAGCCTTGGGACCCTTCCACCCCATCTATCAACATTTCACCTTTGCTTAGCCTAGTGCCTTCTTTGGCATGATGGTTCTCTATGGTGTTTAGATTTCATTTAACATGATAATTTGAAAATATTCAAATTCCTAATTGAGCGCAATAACCCGACTAATTATCCCATTGAAAAGGTTTGTTCTAGTTTGAGTTCTATTGATGACCACACTCGCTACAATCATTGAATCTCTCAAGGTTGTCAACTTGTTAATTTTATTCTCTTTAGCTAGTTTGAGCCCCTGGAAGAGAGCATAGGCTTTAGATATGTTGTTGTAGGTGGCTCCCAATCCCTAAGAATAAAAGGTTTCTATGTTTCCTCCGGGATCACAGAGACTCCCACCCACACTTTCCACCCCGAGATTGTTCATTGAGGCTCCATCAAAAAATAGAGAGCGAGTCCCCAATTGATTCAGCCACTTAGATAACTCTTCTTTTATTTTCCTGATAGCCCATTTAGGGATGTGATATTATTTCCTAGACTAAGGAAGGGAAGCAAGATATTGAATAAACAGATTCATCCAATGTGTTTCAAAATTTTCCAAATTTTAATCATGTATGAGAAAGCAGAGATGAAGAAATTCAAAACATAGAGAGATTGATTTTACCATTGTTTGCTTTGGGGAATTTGATTCATCTCTGAAGATAGATTTGTTCCTCAGCATCCAAATATCCCAATATAAATATTTGGGAAAGATCTACCATGGTTTCTTGAATTCGGGATTATTATAGAAACTTACTCTATAATTTTTGTTCCAATTGACGAAAAAATCCATGACTTTATTTGGCCAGTTCATAAAATGGAAAAGATCCCCCAAAGAAATTTCCCACACTTATTTAGAGTAATTGTAGTGAACAAAAAATGTTGTATGGATTCCTCTTGTTGTTGACACAAAACACATCTGGAAGGACCATGGATGCCTCTTGTCCTTATTTTTTTTACTGTAAGAATTTTACTATGGACTACAAGCCATATGAAGGAGTTTATCTTGGAAATTCCATCTGGGTGCTAGACCAATTTCCATATTTTTGGTTGGGGAAAGGATGATATTTATTCTTGAAGAATCTTAAATCCTTTTTTAACAGAGTATTGGGCCTCACACCATCCCCAAACATCTTTCAATGATATATTGTGCGGGCCCTGACCCTGAAGAGCATTTAAGAAAGAGGGGGAAACGTGAGATAGATGAGGAGGAGGAAGATCCAATTTCCATCCAATCCAGGTGCATGTAACTTCATCCGATTTTGCAATATCATTCAACCTGATGAGCCCATTATCCTGCATCCAAATATGAAGAGGAAGAAGTTTTTCTTTGTAGGAGAGGCAAGCTTGATTCATGATAACATCCTCCCAAATTTTAATTCGCTTTCCATTCCTACAGACCCAATTGAGGAATCTAGAGATGGTGGGCATAGATGAAATCATAAGATAGAAAATAGGGGATCCTTTGTTCACTTTAGGAGGGCGAGCTAAACATCGAATTGGGACAACTTTAAATAGCTTTACCAAACCATTGGGTTCATTTGTTCAAGGCATTATTTTGTACAGGAGAAGACAAGATGCATCTCAGAGTCTTCAGAACAACAACGAATTTCTCAGGGTGATGAGGACCTTGCTTTATGGACTAAGAGCAAGAAGAAGACCGACAAAGGTGCTAGACAAGGTCCCAAGGGAGGAGCCAAACCACAACAGAGTGGCGGTGGGAAAGAGAGAGACATGAGCACAGTGAGATGCTTTTCTTGTGGAGAGATGGGTCGCTATGTAGGACAATGTCCCAAGAAGAAGAAGAAGAAGAAGCAACATGATGATACTACAACGACAACAGAGGGGGTTGAGTATGCAACTCAGTTTGCGAGGGAGTGTACATTCGTCAATTGTTGTTCAATTGGTGCACCATCCAACGTCAGGTGGGGAGACAGAGTTGAGGAGGACCTATTGACTCAGAGTAGTGATTCAGAGGGAGTTCAGACTCAATTTTTGCGAACACCATCTTCATGGGTGATTGGTCCACCTAGAACAACTTCAGTTTCAAAGTTGTCGAGACAAAGGGTTGGTCTAGGGTCTTTATAGCATCAAAGATTGATGAGGAGGAGCAAGGCACCATAGAGGCTTGAACCTCGCTTGGCCATGGAGACGGCCATATCAGCTTCAAGATCCACTTCAGGTGGAAGTCACTTGGTGAGATGTCGAGATCTAGATACTCTTGGTGAGATGCCAAGAGGGGGAGACTCTTGGTGAGATGCCAAGAGAGCGACTCTTGTGATATTCCAAGAGTAGTGACCGTTGGCAAGATGCTAGGAGGTATAAATCCTTGGTGGGAGACCAAGGTTGAGATCTTTGGTATGATACCAAGATCTAGGTGATCTTGGATAGGTGGAGAAACACTTCCATCTATAGATCATGTAGGTTGCGCAGATCTATGTAAAAGACTACTTTTGATGATTAAGTTACAACCGTACTCACCGATTATTTGCCAGTAGGCAACCATGTCCACTATAGGGATGATATTTGGGGTGAAGGGCACTTTCCTCGGTAAGAGGGATTGTTGAGATTTGGGTACCTTAGAAAGTGGTCCCCTTGTGTTTGTGAGTCTTTAAACACAAGGGGGGAGACTATTACCCTCATTACTTTACTTTATGTTCTAATTTCACTTTGACTTAAGAGTTTAAGTCAAAAGTGAAATATGTCACTTAAGTCGTTAAAGTGACATTTAATTCACTTTGTGGGTGAGTTAAATGACACGAGGAAAACTAAGGAAAGTGTGTTTCCTAAGTGAGATTCTAGGATTAAATCTCGCCCATTGATTAGACATGGCTAGATTGGATCTAGACCATTGATCTTTTAGGGTTTGACCAAAGAGAGGCTAAAGGAGGGAATAGGGCAAAGATGATATCCATATTCTTCACTTGAGAGGAGAGGAGAAGGAGAAGAGCTCTTGAGCGCATATCTTGAAGAGGAGAACGCGCATGAGGTCAACGGTTTTGGAGGAGATTTAGCTTGGCACTAGTCTACCATGGATTATGGGCTAGTTCTTGTGTGAGGGTGCATACATCTAGAGAGGGGCGCAATAGCTCACGGAGGGGTGAATTATTGGGAGAAGAGGCACATCAAGCTAAGGAGAGGTGCTCCTTGAGGAGGTTACTTACTTGTTGAGGAGAGGCACACTCTATGGGTGATGGAGGGTGTATGGCAAGGAAGGGCACACTCTATTATGGGGTTTTTGCTTGAGGAGGGGCACACTTAAGCTTAGTGCGCACCTATCCTTGGAGGGAGGCACTCTTGAGAGGAGGGTACAAGATCAAGGGCAAGGTAAAGGCAAGGAAAGGGTTCAAAGGCACAAGCAAGGTTAAAGAAAAATCAAGAGGTAAAAGAACTAGCTAAGGAAGAGGGGCACACCAAGGCAAAGGGTGCCTAGCTTCAAGAGGCTAGCAGGAACATCTTCAAGGGACTCCAAGGCATCCGAGAAGGGTTTCTATTGTACCAGGTTCACTTGTATTTGTTTTCTGTGTTGTACTTTTTGCTTTGAGGCCATCTATATACATCTACTCCAAACTGGTTTTCCCCATGGGGGTTTTTCCAGGGTCATGTTGACAAAAAATTTATGTGTAAATTTCATGCATGCTTAGAATTTTTAGATCAACATTTTAGAGTTGTAAAGATCCAAGGAGTGTTATGTGTTTTAGTTTTATTGCATGTGCTCAAATTGGAATGCCAAAACACTTGCAAGGGCACCTCAAACAACACATAACCAATGGAAATTATTAGTAGAAAGTTACCTAATTGTTTGTTTTCCTAAAAGGCAGCAAAGTTTTGGAAGTTCAAACCTAGAGTTAAAATCTGGTCAAAGACAGATAAGATTTAGCAGCCTGATAATATCTCAGTTCTCTTCAATCTCGAGGCCGCTTCACATGAGGATTTTATTTATAGCTAGACATCATAGCCATTGATTGATGAGCCACTTTGAGTGGAGGCCAAGCCTTATCATCAAACAAACTTTTATTTATGGCTAGCCATAAACTGCAGGCCATGACAATTGTATATTTGTCCCAAAAAAGACTCATAACCAAATGATGACTTATCTTGGACCAAACCTGGCTGGTACAGATGCATGAGAAAAACAAACAAAGATTAATATCCTCAACTCCTTCGCATGATACACATATACCTAAACTACGTTTCCCCCATTGTTTCATACTATCCTAGGTCAAAACCCAACCATTGAGGACCAACCAAAAGAACATTATACTTTTTGGTAGTCCATTAATCTTTCAGATATTCTTATACCACCACCTATCATCTGCACCCTCCTTAGATAACATGGCTAAATAACCAAGCTTACCAATATAACAACCTCTTGATTTATTGTAAGCCCAATGAAATTCATCATCTGACTCCAGTAATCTAACATGAGCTTGTTTCATATCATTAACAAAATAAAACCAAGGATGTCACCACTGAGCTTCTAGGTTCAACATCTCCACTCATATCCATCCTTGACTCCAGACTGATGTGGTTACAGGGTCTTCAACTTGGTTTAATGTGCAACACCCATTTTCCTGTAAATATGTGACTAAACCATCTGGAAGAAAAATACAATTGCTACAACCCACTATAACATCCTCATCAACTTGAACTTGCGAACCCATCCCCACCTTCCAAGCCAAGAATTGGCCAACAATATGAAAAGCCAAGGACAAAGACCTCCACTGATTGGATACATTATGAGTAGATTTCCAAGGCATTCGAATCCAATCCATGATAGATTCAATATAAATGTACTCATCTATCAAAAGACATCTCCATAAGTTATAATGTGTAAGGAAGACCCATGAAGACTTAGCCGCCAATGCCCTACCAAAAATTGTAAGGTCTTTGAGGCCCCAACCTCCTTGATCCTTTGTCTAGGGAACGACTTTCCAAATAACCAAGTGAGATCCAAGATACTCTATGTTGCATTTCCAAAGATAATCGAAGCATAATTTCCTCATTCGAGAAAGAATACCTTTCGATACTTGCACCAAGAGAGGCCAATAAACAAGGATTGCTTCAATAACCGATTTAATAAAAGTTAGCCTCCCTCCCCAATAAATCCATCATTTACTCCAGTGATTTATTCTCTTCTCTCCTGGAAAGAATTCATTCCAAGTCATCAATACCATGGTTATTTGGTTTAAGATCATATCATGATTATTTAGTTTATCCCTATATATCACAAGAAGGAAAAGAGAAAAGAGCAGACAAAGAATATCGAAAAGCCACCCCTAACTCAAGAAAATACATAGCAGACTTGTAGTTATTTATGACCATGCCCATGGCCCCACATAATAAATCTATAATGCTTTTTAGAGCCTTGCCTTTAGCTTCTGCACAGTAGCAAAAGATGAGAACATCATCTACAAACAATAAATGCAATAACCATTCATTTATGCCTAGCGTAATCCCTTGAAAATTGTGCGCCCTTTTTGCTTCTACTATGGCTCAACTCATCCCAACCACCACACGCATTAAAATATAATAAGATAGTGGAAATCCCTGGTGGAGCCCTTGGTAAGACTTAAACAATGACGACCCAACACCATTGATCAAGACAACAAAGGAGACATGCGATACACAAAACAAAATCTAATTTTCCAAAGGACTCTCAAACCTAATGTGTAACAACAACAACTGAAGATACAACCACGAGATCTAATCATATTCCTTTGAGAGATTGATTTTGATGACACAAATAAGTTTTTTCTAAGTTTTAATAGTATGGAGACCTTCCTGTGCTGAACCTATAACTTCATTCATAAGCCTTCCTTTAAGAAAACCAAACTACTCAGGAGAAATAATATTTGACAAAATAGGACTGAGAGGAGTGGCTATGATTTTTTATAGGCAATTACACAAGGCAATGGGGCGAAAATAATCAAAAGAAGGACGACTATATGACTTAGGGATTAGATCAATAAAGGTCGAATTTATAGGATTGAGATGAGTGGTTCACAGGAAGGACAAGTTGATAGCTAGCAGAGGCCCTAACATCTACTTGGAATGGTTTCCAACTTTCTTGAACTAAATTATGAAACCCCTCAACTTCTTCCCAAGACGGGTTGAATTAGAAAGGATCCCCTGATCTCCCTCTTGACAAATCCAATTCCAAGTAGATAGGAAAGTGGTTGAAACATCGGATCTTATGAACACAAGATCTATAAATCCCAATGTCCCGAAGTAACAAATGATGTACTAAAAATTTGTGAATTCTCTTGAGAACCCCATCAATGCCACTAAGATTATTGCTCTAGGTCGGATTCGTACAAGTAGATTCCACATCAACCAATCTTTCTTGCTCAATCATGTTTAAAAAGAAATGTGCCAAATTGTCTTCATGTGTGGACTCCCCCCAAATTTCCCTCCGGCTAAGAGTGAAATTCAAATCCCCACCAATGATAAGCTTCTTCGAATGCAAAAACCCTAGTGCAAAAACATGATTATAGAAAACCTATTTGTCAACATAAGGACCATACACATTGCATGGGAGAAAAGAATCATCCAACTCTTTACTAACAACCTCAATGTACAGGATTGAATGCACAAAAAAAACAGTTTTGTGAGAATCATAGATGGAGAAATACTTGTAATGAGTCCTCCTAAAGAACCATTTGAATCCATCCCAGAGAAAACCCATCCTTGAAACTATTGAGTTTTCAATATGTTAGGTTAAGCATGAAGTTCATTCCATTTTAGCAATTAACCATAACCATAAATTTTGCAGCAACCAAGATCACAAGGAGAAGCACCATGCACAAGAACACAAGATGTATCTTGGGAAACCCTTCTCAATAAGGGAAGAAAACCTAGCCAAATCCTTTGTTATATTCTTCAAGAGAAATACCTTCACCACCAAGATAAACCCTAGCACACAAGAGGGTGCTTAAACCCTAGAACTCTAGCACCCAAGAGAGGTGCGCACTTTTCCAAAAGAAGTGTACTTGCTGAAATTTTCAAACTCACATGAAAGATATGATTCCATAATGGGGAATCTTCCTTTACTTATATTAGACTTGTCCTATCAACATAAGTGTCTATTGGCTCAACATGGCCGACCTCACTAAGTCACAATATATTTATTGTTATTATTATTAATATCAACCAGATTAATTATCTTTTACATTTATTATTAATCACATTGAGGTGGGGCCGACCTGTACCCTTTACATAGCAATTAGGGTTACAGGCAGGTTTGACTCTTGAACAATATATAGCAAAGGATCTAATACACCCAATAGTGATCATCCACTAGGGGCACATCCATAGGGATATCATATCTTTGGTTCACTGCATTACACAAAAGAACCATATCTTCACACGTTCACCTATGCTCGTCCATAGGCACGTCCACTCTACAGATCTTCTTTCTCACTGCCTCATACATGAGAACCATCTGGATTCTTCTCATCAACACTACTGCTCAGAGGAGGCTAATACATCATCTTCATTTCTTTTCACATGACGATGCACCCAACACTTTGAGATTTCACACGTTCACCTTGTGCTCAGCCACATGCACGTCTAACTCAACAGATCGCCTTTCCCACTGGATAATCATCTGGAGTTCTTCTCAACTCTCTGAATGGAGGAGGTCATCTCTATGTTCCTAGCTCTGTCTCAAGCAAGAACCACATACCCTTCTTAGGGGCTTTCTCTCAGGTTTTCAAGCTGAGAGAAAGACTCACATTGTTGCAATGGTCCACATCTCACATGTTTGTAAGTTGGAGAATGTCTCACGTAGTTGCAATCATCAATAGAAACAACTTGTTTAACTCAAAGATGATAGTATCACATTCCTCGTGGTTTCATGAATAAAAATAATATCTGGATGGTCTTGCAAAACAAATCTCCTTAAGGAGATTTTGTTCGGGCCTCGCCCCCAAGCCCCGCATATTAATGATCATAACTTTCATGGAGAATTCACCTTAGGGGTTGATCCTGCTCCAAGGACCCTATAAATGAGTCTTTACCGACTCTGGGAGACTTCATGAAATGTCTTTTACCATGTATGCTTCAAAGTAGACTTTCTTTCCACTTTAGAGGGCAATGGATCCTTTACCTCAACAAACCCCAAACCCCCATAAGGGATTAACCCCTGAGAAGTGGAAGAAAATCATAGGAGATAGGGATCATGGCCCGAGGAAGTCGAGAGAGAGCTTGAGGAGCAAGGTCACAAAGGTTCATGAGAGTTGAAAGTAGGAGGATTTGAAACCCTAGATAGATCAATAGCTTGGGAAGTATTATTCCTACACAACAAAGAACAATTATCCGTACCAACCTTAGTAGAGACATAAGGCCCTAACCCATCCCCCGCATCAATCTGACGATGACTCAAAGCTAGAGAAGAGGAATCCAAATAAGGAGAACAAGTTGGATAAGACTTACATCAAAGATGCAACTTTGATGCACTATCAGACCATATAGCTTCGATCCTACTCCATTGCAAGGAAGACATCTCCAAATCGTCCCCGAGTAAATCCTTCAACAGACAAGACTCCTCTTGTCCCAGTGTTTCCTCGACCAGAGGAATAACAATATCTCCAACTACAAATTCTAGCTTATCCTTCTATTCAATTCCATTACCCATATATGAATCCAACCCCTCTTTGATCGGAGGAGAAGAGGTCACCCCTAGGAGCCCTAGGCTCATAAAAGGGAGAAGGGATAATAGAGAACTCTTCTACAAGCACCTTGGGAGACCCATGAAACTTTTTATAAAATTTTGATCACAATCTGCTAAAACATGTTCAACTTGTTGGCATCATAACCAACAAAAGGGAACACTTAAGTAGACCAACAATTGCTTGTAATATTGATCACCCACAACAAGCTTCAACAATTCAAATAACCCTTGCCTCAGATCCAACTCCGCAAGGATTTGAGCTACATTTCTACAATTGTTGTTCTTGGAACTGGCATATAGAGCAATGAACTTCCCTAGAGCATTGTTGATATCCTTGAGCCACACATCCGACCAAAACTCCAATCAAATATCGGGGAGTTTGATCCACATGGGCATGCTAGACATGGCTTCTTTATAAGCATAAAAAAGTGGGTTCCAAGGCTTGGTGCAGAGCGGGTGCCTATCCCAAAACCAATGAGCTAACAAGATTTTGCTAACACCATCCTTATTGTGAAAAAACTAAGCCAATCCATCCTTGAAAGATGAGATGAAAGATTGGAACATACCCTACAATTGAGGCCCGATGTCCCTCCATCCCTTACTTAAGAGCAACCGCCGACAACCTACGTCCACAAAACTTCCCCACTATCACTTTAACTTCTAGGTCCACTATTTGACTAACATGCATATCCTTACCTGCCACCAATGAAACCTCTCCCCCTCGAGACTTGATGACCTTCCTCTGCTTCCACCCAACCTCTTCTCCTTCCAACTGAGACAATCCCCACTATAATTCCTCAACAGATATTTTACTTCCAACAAAACTGAGGTCCCCACCTGCTTCAAGGACAAATGAAATAGGATGAGACACACTAGGTAACAAAGAAACACCGATAATTAGAGAAGATGAAGGAACCAACTTCCTGGGCTTATGCACTAACTCAAATATCCCAAACCCCAAGATTTGACATAACACAATTGGTGAATCCTCTAGACAGGGTTCAGGGGAAAAAGTGTGTGAACCATCGAAAACACCTCACAAATTGACACAACTACAGTACGAGTCGATGTGATGTTTTATAGGAGGATTAGAGAAGATCTCATCTTCCATCAACACATCACCATAATAATCCACCGACTGTGGTGGATCCTCCATCTACATGGCTCAATGGCTAAGGTAGACCACATGTCATGCTAGCTTTAGCCCTAAACTGCAAATCAAACCCTCATCCTCATCTTAGATCCACCCTCATATAATATTATTCCTTAACTTCTTGGGATTTCTCTTCGAACCCCAAGTATAATTATAAAAATGAGGGTTCCTTTTAACTACCCATTGATGCCATTGAAATGGTTTTGTCTCCAAATATAGAGTTGTTAAGGAAATCCTTTGTTTATCATCATTAATGTCATGCAATTCAAAGTATTTCCCTATCTAGTTTACCCATGTAAAAACATATGTTCCATCAAAGTTCTTTAATTCAACCTTGGGAAAGTGGATACCCTTAGGAACCCATCAATGATTAGCTCAAGTATTAGTGTTAAATCCTCCTAAGATATGCTTATTGATGGAAGGTCATTCAGAATACTATCTTTATTTTTTGGAGTTCCTTGGGTCACATTATCATTTTTAGGGAACTTCTCATTTAGGGCATGAAGAAGCCCAACTTCCATTTGTTCCAACTTCTTTTTTAATTCCTTTTTGTGCCCTTCTTGGAAACATAAATAGTTATCCATTTTCAACATTGTATCATCGAGTTCCTTAAAATGGATTTGCAAATTAGATATCTGGTTCTCAAACTCTTCACTTTCTTCATAAGTCATGGATGAGCTCTCAAGAGGTTTAACAAGTGTAGAATTTTTTCCACCACCCTTTGCCATGTTAACCAAAACTAATACTTACCTAGAATGATATTTTTTTCCCTCTCTTTATCACACTTTTTGAATCACCCAAAACAAATCTTCTAGTCAAAAGTTATGCTAATTTCAAGATAATATACCTTTTAAATCCCCGATGGAGATGTCTTATTGACCGACCTTTCTCCTAATGCATCTTTGCAATTTCGACTTCTCTTAGTCTAAAATTTCGGCATATGGTATCCCGAGATGTCTTCTTCACAATGCCAATTAATACCAAAGAAACATGCTTCAAAAGTCCCACCCGCGAAAATATGATCCACCCCTAAAATTGACCCAAATCATTGGCCCTAATTTTTCCACTCAAAAAGTACCTAAATAGATGAAAAATTGTATAGTGATCCATTTTAGATCACTAACCTAAATATATTTAATACCTTCATGGAGTAGCAAAATCAACAAATGAAAAGAAAAATATTCAACAATCACAATTATCACTAGAGTGATTGTGATAAGCTAATTCAACAATACCTCCATGGAATAGGAAAATCAACAAATGAAAATAAAAAGATTCAACAATCGCAATTACACTAGAGCGATTGTGATAAGCTTATTCAAGTTTCAACCATCACAACTACACTAAGTGATTGTGATAAGCTTATTCAAGTTTCAACCATCACAACTACACTAAGTGATTGTGATAAGCTTATTCGACCATCACAACTACACGAAGTGATTGTGATAAGTTTGGTAATGATTCCAAAGGAAAATAAACCTACGACTTTCAGAGACTACATACCTATAGCGCTATGTAACTTATGCTATAAGTTGATGTCAAAGGTGATAGCTAATAGACACAAGCCTATCCTCTTGAGGTCATTGTCGAGTGAACAACTAGGATTCTTAAAGGCATGTAGATATTGGACGCTATAGGGACGATGCAAGAATGTCTACATAGTATAAAAATTAAAAAGTTGAAGGCTCAAATTTTAAAGCTGGACTTATAAAAAGTGTATGACTGTGTAAACTGGGACTTTTTAAGATTGATCCTCATTCAAACGGGTTTTAGTTTTCCATCTATTACCTGGATTATGAGCTATTCTTATAAATGGTGAGACTTCCCCTTTTTTTCAAAGTGATCGTGGTTTAAGGCAAGGTTGTCTGTTGTCGCCTTTACTGTTCATTTTAGTTATGGAAAGTTTTAGCCTGTTGTTGAAAAAAGGCCAGACGGAGGGAAGCTGATGGGGGTGAAGGTCTCCAAGATTGTAAAAATTCTCCATCTTTTTTTTGTTGACAACATCCTCATCATGACAAAGGCCTTTGAATATTTTTTGTTGTGCTTTCGGGTTGAAAGTAAATTTGAGAAAATCTACCTTTCACCACTTGGGCATCCAAGGGGAGATGCTGGACAAGTTTAAGGAAGCTTTTTCTTTTAATTTTGCTGACCTGGCTGAAGTTTTTAGATACCTGGAATATTTTTTAAAAGCTGAGAAATCTAAGTTTGATGATTGGAGATGGCTCTTGGCAAAATTTGAAAATAGGATTGGACATTGGTGTAACAGGTGGTTATCTCTAGGTGGTCATTGCATCCTTGTAAAAGCGGTGTTGGAAACCCAACCAATTTACTGGATGGCTCTAGCAGCGGTCCCTGTATGTGTGCTTAATAAGTTTCATCAATTGATATTTGACTTCCTTTGGTCAGGTGGTAGTACTGTTCACCATTTCCACCTTTGCAGTTGGGAGGTGCTAGCTAAACCGAAATCTTTCAATCATTGGGGTCTTAGAAATATTTACCATTTTAACCAAGTGTTTGCTGCAAATTCTTTGTGGTGTGTCCTGATGAAGGATGGGATTTGGCACAGGGTGATTAAGGATAAATATCTACCTTATATTTTTGTCTCTACCTGGTTCAGATCGACCACGACTAAACAACCCTTGGCTTCACAGACTTGGAAAAACCTTCTAAAGTCTCTTCCACTTATCACTCACTGGTTAAGTTGGAATTCTGGAAATGGTCACTCAGTTTTAATTGCCCAAGACAAGATACTGGGCATCGGGAACTCTTCACTGCTCTCACAGGACCTTTTGTTGGCTTTAAAGAATAAAAATATCAGATATCTCTTTCAAGCCAATGTTCAGATCTCAAAGGGGTGTATAACTGTTGAGTGGAAAGATAGTTATGATTTGGAACTTCTGGGTGTTCTGGCTCTTGAATGGAGTTCTTTTTGTAAGGCTTTAATTGGATCGGGGGTCCATCTCCAACAAAGAGAAGACAAATTAATTTGGACTGGTGGAGACAACTCAAGCATCCTATCTGTTAAAAATGTTTATAATGCTTTACAATAAAAACTCTGGCAACATCAGTCTGTAGGTTGGAGGAGGCATACGTGGTCTTGGGATATTGCCTTAAAAATTAGACTTTTCACTTTGGCTCGTAGTGGAGGATAAAATCCTAACTTGGGATAACCTTGAAAAAAAAGGTTGGGAAGGACCAAGCCTCTGTCTTTTATGTTCCGAGGATTCTGAGACAATCTTGCATCTGTTTGTCAACTGCACTTTTACTCTTCAGGTGTGGCAGAAGTTAAAATATTCTCTTCATATAAGTTCTACGTGGGAAGGTAACTCTTTATCTAACTGTTTTGATAGTTCGACTAAAAAGGAGTGAAAGTTCAGTACTCTGCCCTCCTTGGCTTGTTGGTTCATTTGGTTGGAAAGAAACAAGAAAATCTTTGAAAATCGTATCCCTTCTATTCAGATGGTTGCTTATAAAATTCTGTGGATGTTGGAAGACTCTGATGGTTTGGGTCCTCGGAAAGGGAAGTGTCTTAGAATATTAAAGACTCATGTTTATGCTCTGCCTACTGTGGGATGGTTTGATGGTGCAACTCAAGCAAATGGGTTATTGAGTGGGGCAGGGGGTGTTTTAAAAACCTCTGAAAACACTAGCTACAAGTGGACCCTCAGTTGTGGCCCTGGTACAAACACAAGGGTTGAACTTCTAGGCATTTGGGCGACCTTAATTTTGGCATTCCGGTAGGGCTTTGGTCATCTACAAGTCTTTGGAGATTCAAAAATTGTGATTGAATGGCTGAATTGCAGGGGAAATTCACTTGTTACCTCTCTAGTGGGCTAGAAGGACAGGATCTTGGAAATAGAAAAATATTTTAGTACACTAAGGTTTGCACATATCTTCAGGGAACATAACTAGGGGACATATGCCTTATCCAAACAAGCACTTCAGGCTCCATAAGGGAAGATCAAATTCAATAAATGGATAGAAGGACATGAGGGTCCCTCTCACTTTTTGCATCTTTGTTAGTGCCTGATTTTCCTACTATATTTTTGGAGATTGTGTTTTATTATAGTTGGTTATGGAGGTTAATTCCTTCAGAGTATTACAGGTTTCTATCCCAAATGTTGTGGAAGTTCACTAGCTAGGATATGGTTCTTTAAGCTCTTGAAGAGGTGATTGTTTTTGTTGGATCCCTCTTGGTATGGTTTGGTGTTTGGATGTATTTGTTTTGTCAATGTACATATTTTTTTGTTAATAGAAACGGTTGGAGGTTTTTATATTAAAAAGAGAACATCAAAATTTCAAAAGATACATATGGCAGGGTGTAAGCGAGCTTACTTGTTTATGGAGGTCTAAAAAAACTATATCAACTAGTCCATATGAGCTGCAGTTTTGCCATGTAAAAATGACGATATACATATTCAAAAACAACAAAAAATTACATTTCATAAAATACCTGATTAATGGTTTAGAGGGTGCTTGGGATCTTCCTGATGTTCCGCCTGTCGCACTTATGGATTCGCCTCTACTGGGTTCTCCTCTGCATAGTGGCGGTTTGTGTATCCCGTATATGATGGAGCCGAGTGATGATCATTGTTGGCTATAGAGTGAAAAGAAGAGGGGAGTCGAGACTCGCCAATGCCAGCAGAGTTTGTTGGTGGCTGTGGGTTTTCTAATTGCTCGGTGACAACCCCAAGTTGTCTTGCGTTTCTATTAACTCCCCTTAAGACTATCGCTAGTTCTTGATTATGTCAGATTTCCTCTTGCTGCAACTGTGTCTGAAGGCCTACCAAATCCTCATGAATCCCCTGGTTCTCAGGCTAAAGTTCTCGATGACGAGCGTCTGTGCGCTCCTTC
>ML799819.1:192975-212856 GCA_009831015.1 Picea engelmannii | reverse complement strand
TTTGTAGAATTTGGAGGTGGTTGTGAAATGGTAGAAGAAGTGGAATATGGAGGTGAAGGAGATGGAGTATCACCATTCCCTCCATTTCCTTTTGGAGTTTTATCACCACTATCTTCATTACCTCTTGGAGGATTTGAGATTTCACCTTGCAACCTTGCATTTCTTTCTTCAAATAAAACTTTCACCATTTATGTCATATCATAAAAAAAAAATTCTGAAAATTGCATCTTCTGAAGTAATAATTTCATGACTCTCCTCATGAGCCATACTTGGTGAATTCCTCCTTGAATCTTGAGGCAAATGTATAGTTATCCTTCTTTAAAGTTGAGAACTTGGATCTACAAGTTGACCTTTTCCTCTTGTGAGCTTCACCCTTGTAAGCATCAGAAAACAAACACTTGCAAACAATCAAACCTTCAAAAACCTAAGCTTTGATACCAACTTGATATGAAAATGAAAAAGGCTTGTGTGTACCAATTTGCAAGTGAAATAGTTATGTGATTTAGGAAATTGGATCAAGTTGCAAACACATAAAATTAATGATTTTTTTTTACTTAACATGAGCAGAACAAACAGACGTAAACATCCATAATAAGAAAGCACATAACACGACAAAATGATAAAGGAGTTCACCCCTCTCTTGGGATACATCTCATGGTATAGCTTCCAATGGATCATTTTCATTAATGTTCAAAGTGACAAAATCAATGCTTTGCAATTATTAGAATGAAAAATATATGGCTTCAATGACTCCAGAACGTCCAAAAAGCCATAGTTGGGCTCTTCTTGCACCTGGTTTGGCCAAAAATTAAGAAAAATACAACTCTGGATGTTTTTACCCAATAACTTGATGTCTCTACTTGCCAAAGTGCAGCTCCTACAAAACTAAACCTATCTCCAAGCATTTCCCATGCCAAAAACCTAGCACGTGTGTCATTCCGCAAATCAGGGCATAATATCACACGGTTAGGGGGAAAAGCACCTTTTCCAACGGAGGTGTCGGTTGCATGGCCCATGTAGGTTGGCGCCGACCTAAAATGTAGCACCCATCGACATAGTAGTTGAAACTTCCCATGTGATGGTGGTCATATGGTAGTATGGTATGTGTGGTGATCGTGGGCTGGGGCTAAGCCCCAACCCTTTCTCTTCCCAACCAACTGTTACATAAAACTTAAATAAGAGTTTAAAGGTATAGGGTTAAGAACTAATGTTTAGGTAGGCTGGTGGTCCGTCCTACGCATAGACTATGCCAATGATGGAGGTCTTGGGTTCAACCCCCGTGGACTCCATCAAATTTTACACCACACAGGGGTGCCACGTGCCAGACCCTGACTAGGCCATGTAGTACCCTTCTATTTGTTCACCTGTATGTCACGTGTTCTCACCGGATAGGTCCACCTCAACCACTTCCACATAATCTTCCAAATTGCCACTTGCCACATGTCTAGTACGGTCCCACTGCTACATCAACAGTATGGTTTGCACAGTCACATTGTACGGATTGTATGGACTGTACAGTGAACAATTTTTTTCCTATTTGGAAAAGTGTACAGAACACGATATCTCTCGCATACGATGTCTTTTTGAGCCCATTCAAGATGTGTTGGGATCATGAGGACGATATATACATAATGAAACCATTTTCAAGCAATTCAGAGCACTTTGATTTTTTAGCATATTTTGATCCCCTGGATCAAGGATGGAATTGAAAATGTAACTAAAGAATGAAGAATCAACATGGGAGATGGAGGAGTAGATATGAGAGGAAAATCTTCAATTGTTTTGACATTTTGATGTAGAAAAAATATTATATATAATGATGATGTGCACCAAGGATGATGCAAAATCTAGGTGGAGGGGACCCACTTTTTATCCTCGGTTCAGTATTGTGTATGTCAATGATGAATGGATAAAATACAAACAATGTAATATGAAATATTATACATTAAATGATAATAAAAAATACATCACTAACTACAAAGGATAAGGACAATAGAATGGGGGTCTATGATTCAATAAGAGGGGAAATACAAAGGGGATTAAGTAGGATAAGGGGAAAGAAACTTAATATGCAACTTAACATAAAGTCCTTGTAGCCTTAATTATGTCCTTTGATTATTAATTAATTAATCATTGTTTTATTAATAATTGGGGGTTAGTGCATGTAAGAGGTACATGGGCCCCCATCTAGATATGTGGATCCTTCATTCCATGGAAATTTAAGTTATACCTTTTGTCTATGCAAGAAATCTATCATTCCATTAAATGGTTTGAGAAGAGAGTTCAAATGTTGAGGTGTCATTTGAATTAACAAAAGTTTGAATTATCAAGTGTTTCAATTACCCTACAAACTACCATTCATTGGGGAAATTAAGAAACTTATCCCTAAAAAAACTATCATGAGCATACTTTAATAAAACTATGGAAAGATAAAACCACGAATTATGAGAAAATTGTGTTTTATGGAACGATAATGGGTATCATTGAGGAAATTCACTACAATTGATAATTCTATGGAATCCCAGTAATAATATTTCCTTTCCAAGTTGTGCTAGATCCAAAGAGGGATGTGGGATAGCTAGATAGTTTGTTGAGACAAGAAGGAAATCCTAGTCATTTGGTTGTGTAGGTTGATGGGGAAAGATGGATATGGATTGGGACTATTGTAGGAGTAAATATTAACTGTCAACCTAGGAATTGGGATATGGGAAGAGAGTTGAATCCCATCATAGGAAGATATTTCACTTGTGGATTCATAGCCTCATCTCGAGGGTGACATTTATTGTAGAGATATTAAGTGTAGTGGAGATCCTTTGGTTGGGTAGAACTTACTTTTTTTGTAGCCAATTTGATCCAGGTGGATATTGGTGGCCACCCACCTGTTCCAACTGACTCCTCTGGTTGGTTTTTAGTGAAACAAGTTCTTTTGTACTTCTTTGAAATTGTGGGTTCTACATTTGTGGGGTTGTCTGAAGCCCTACACATATTCAAGGTGGATACTGGTGGCCTCCCACCTAATCCAACTAGCTTATTTTGTATGTTTTCATGTCAACACATCTTGTTGTACTTCGAGGGTCGTTTTGGGCCCCTAAAAAATGTTTTTTTGGCTTGCCACAGTCAAACTATAGACAGAGTCAAAGTTTGATGGCATAATATGAAGTTCTAGAAAATACCTTTCCAATGGGCTATCACGTGACTAAAATGGAGATCGTATGAAAAAGTTATGACCATGGGAAGTTAATTTACTAACTTACCCAAACAAGGCCCATATGACTTTTGGTGTTTCATATCCTAGGCTTAGGCTTTTGGATGTCTAGGGTTTTGAAATTCTTGTTTATCATAAAAAGGTCTTCAAAGCCTCATTGTAATCATCTTCTAGCGAATGAGTGTAGTCGTCACATCTCTTCTCAAAGATAAAGATGCCACCATTCTAGTGAGTCTTGTACTTTGTATTTTTACAGTCTCTTTACAATTCTTTCATTAATAGAAATCAAGTATTTTTGTATTTCCCTATTTTTGGCAATTTTCATGAGTATTTCATTGTAATTTCTCTTCTTTCATTTTGTTTCGAAAATAAATCTGGATCAATGGTATCAAAGCAGGTTGCTCTTGATCGTTTTTAAGTGCATGTCCCCGATGAGGTCCGAGTATAGCTAGTTGGGTCTCGAGTTTGTCTCTCTTGAGGACAATCACTCTCGCACGCCCAAGAAACCCTCGATGGCGGAAATACAGTGGGGTAGAATATTCTATTAACCTATTTCTTGAGCAAGATCTTGCACGACAGAGGGACGAAATGATGGAGAATTTTGCACACATTCCTCAACGCATGTCGATAGCAAGAAGTGTACCTTCATCAAGCATCCATTTTGGAGGAACCTCTCCCTTCAAGGTACAAGTTAATTTTGATGTTCCCATATTTTAAGGTCAGATAGATGCGGATGCCCTAGAAATATGGTTAAATCTATTAGAAGGTTATTTCATTGTTCAAAAATTTTCCAATAGGGAAAAGATAACCTTTGCACTCCTCAAGTCTCTCCCCCATGTCAAACATTGGTGGGAAACTTACTGGGAGAAAAGTTCCACATAGGAATCTGGAATATATGGGGTTGAGCCCACTTGGTATTTTTTTGTGGATGCAGTCAAAGAACAGTACTATCATGTTGATAACTATGAAGACCAGTACATGAGATGGACCACACTGCAGAAAGAGAAGAGCCAAATAATTTTGGAGTTCACAAATACTTTCCATACCTTACGCACCAAGATGGGTATCAAAGAATCAAAGCGACATCTAGTTTTGAAATGTCATGGGGCTCTACATAGGTACATCCAAACCGAAATGGATTTCCCAAACATCTCATCATTGGGAGTTTCCTATTGATATGCTATCAAAATCGAGCAAAAATTTAGGCACCAGAACAAATGGGAATTTGGGTCTACAAATATACAACAACCAAAGCACGGTAAAGACATACCTAACCAACAACCTCTAGACAACCAATCCAAGACACAAGACAAAAAGGGTAAAGTAAAGACGAAGAATGACACTAGGAAGTGGTGTGACTTCCACAAAATCCCCTTGCACAACACCAATGAATGTCGCTTGAAACATTCATTGGTGGTCGAGGTCAAAGACACAAATTTGAACCCTGATTAAAAATATGGTCCAGAAAATATTGAAAATAGACAGATCATCGACGTCGGCCCCACTGCTACAGTCGTGACCACAACAATTCAGCTAGAAGAACCAATAGATCCTGAAGAGGGGAGTGCCTCTTCCATTCATAGATGTGGGTGAATGGGACCTTATTGCATTTCATTGTTGATAATGGCTGCCAGAATAACCTCATCTCAGCTAAGGTCATCAAACAGTTGGGGTTGTCAAGAACACCACACCCGCAACCATACAACATCGGGTGGATTTACCAGGGATGAGATCTTCACGTCAGCCAACAATGTCGCCTATCCTATGGAATCCATCCCTTAAGGGGTGAGTTAGTGTGTGATATTTCCCCTCTTGATGTTTGTGATTTTGTTTTGTGTCAACCATATATGTGGAAACGTCATGTTGTCTATGAGTCTAGATCCCGTAATGTAATTATTACTTTGGGAGGTCATCTCTACAGGATACCAGAGGTAGTTCCAACTAATTCTCCACCAAAATATCACCATAAGGTGATCTCTCATACTACAAAATTCATCCTTTTCACAGTATGTTCAAAGGATGTACAAAATAAAACTACAACCACTGCAACCTCAACACCTTCTATCCAGAAAAAACCAATTGTCGAAGAGACAAAATATATTGTTTATTCACCTACAATGGTGCCTACACAATGCCCCATCCAATCCAGATACAACAGGTTGGTGGAATAGATTCAACCCCTCCAGCAACAGGTTTGTGGCAGTATTCCACAAGACAAGAAGCACAAATTCTCCAACAAGGTACGCATATCACCAAGATTCAGATTCGGAAAATGCTTTCCCCTCTTCCCTGAGAACTCAACACAATGGATACCATTTCTTCCTAAGGTGGGAGGATTGATCCAAGTGGATATTGGTGTCCACCCACCTATTCCAATTGGCTCCTCTTGTCATTTTTTAGTGCAGCACATTCTTCTGTACTTCTTTGTAATTGTGGGTTCTACATTTTCGGGGTTGTCTGAAGCCCTACACATCTTCCAGGTGGATACTGGTGGCCTCCCACCTAATCCAATTGGATTATTTTGTATTTTTTCATGTCAACACATCTTGTTGTACTTCCAGGGCCGTTTTGGGCCCTTAAACAATGTTTTTTTGGCTCTCCACAGTCAAATTGTAGATGGAGTCAGAGTTTGATGGTGTAATGCGAATTTCTCAAAAATACCTTTCCAACGGGATATCACGTGCCTAAAACGGAGATCGTATGCAAAAGTTACGGCCTTGGGAAGTTAATGTACTAACTTACCCAAAAGGGGCCCACATGAATTTTGGAGTTTCATCTCATAGGGTTAGTTTTTTGGATGTCTAGGGTTTTGGCATTCATGTTTATCACAAAAATGCCTTCAAAGCTTCATTGTAATCATCTTCCGGCGAATGAGTGTAGCCGTCACATCTCTTATCAAAGATAAAGCTGCCACCATTATAGCGAGTCTTTCACTCCTTATTTTTACAGTCTCTTTACAATTATTTCATTAATAGAAATCAAGTATTGTTGTATTTGTTTGTTTCTGGCAATTTTCATGAGTATTTCATTGTAATTTCTCTTCTTTCATTTTGTTCCGAAAATAAATCTGGATCACAATTGGTGGAAAATTGCTACATAAATAAGTGGTCATGAATGTACCTATGAAATTGTGTTGTATTGTGTTGAATTATCACAATTTATGTCATTTCTTGAAAGAGTTTGTAATTTGATTATTTTTTACTACCTGTATTAACCTACATGGATAATTAAATGGTTTCAGTATATTGCATACATATGTTCTATCATGCATGCATATGGTAATTAGTTAATAAATGAATAATGAGATATGGTAACATACAAAAAGTTATAGTGAATTTGGGTGGTTATAAGAGTAGCCATATCATTAAATCGCATGGAGGGTATTGGGTATGCTATACCATCAATTCCAACCCCTCTAGCATATAATTTGTTGTACTTTTCTCAACAACACGGCTGTTGTGAACCAAGTTCTTTGAAAATGATAAAAATTCAATGAATGCAGTCCAATTTGAGGGGGAAACCTCCTTTTACAATATATCCAATTCACAAAAAAATATACAATGATCCTAAGACTCTCTCTCTCTCTCTCTCTCTCTCTCTATATATATATATATATATATATATATATAGGAGACAAAGAGTGCAATTATAATGAAAGGGTACAATGAAATGTTCTAGCAGACCTACCAATATAAAAAATAAACTAATAATGAATTCTTATTAGAGCCTTAATATAGGGGCCCAAAGGCCTTAACATAGCCCCCCTTTTTCTAAAAACTTTTCTCTCAAAGATTATAATTGAGGGTTTTTCTTCACGAACTAATCATTTTCCCATGCAAATTCTTCTAGAGGAATATTCTTGCACTTGATTAGGTACTTCATAATGGTTCTATTTTGAAGAGATAAAGAAAACTAATATATAACTTTTTTTGGTTCAAGAATCAACCTCCCTTCTTCATCTAATTCTGGAAATTCGATTTGCACTGGATTTTTTTTTCCTGAAACCTATTTTAGGAAAGATACATGAAAAACCTTATCAATGCGAGAAGAAGGAAAATATAACTCATACACCACTTATCCAATCCTGTGAATAATATTGTAGGGTCCATAAAATTTTGTAGATAATTTTTTATTCTTCTTTTGCTTGAGTGTGAATTTCTTATAATGTTGTAGTCTCAAAAATTTCCAATCACCCTTCTCAAATTGTGTTTCACTTTGATGTTGATATTCTTGTTGTTTCATCTTGTTTCGCACCATTTGAAGGTTTTCCTTAAGAATTGTTAAAGTTTCTTTAGTCTTCTCTATAATTGACTCTATGTCTTGAAATTTTTACTTATCTTGCAATAAGTATGAGATACTAGGAGCTAGATATCCATAAAGGGCCTCAAATGGGGACATTTGACTAAATGTGTGATAGGAAGTATTATACCACCATTCTGCCTGAGGAAGACACTTCATCCATTGAAATTGTTTATTTGAGGAATAACATTATAGATAACCCTCTAAACCTTTTTTAACTATTTATGTTTGACCATCTATTTGTGGATGATATGTTGAACTCATAGTTAGTGTTGTTCCACTCATCTTCCATAATTCTTTCCAAAAATTTCCTATGATTTTTTTTTATCTCTGCCACTTACTATTACTTTAGGAAGACCATCAAGTATATGAATTTCCTTCATGAACACTTATACCACTTTACTTGTTGTATATGTACTTTTAATTTTGAAAAAATGTGAATATTTTGTGATTCTATCCACAACCAAAAAAAATGGCATCATTTCCTTAAGATTTTGGTAACCATGTAATGAAGTACATTCATATCTCTTCTCGTATTTTATTAGGTATGTGTAATGGATGAAGTAACCCTGGAAATTTTAGTATCTATCATTTATTTGTTTTGCAAACCCAACATTCTCTTACAAGTTTTTGAATATCTTTCTTCATTCCTTCCAAAATGAAATATTTGTTTATCATGTTTTATGTTTAAGGAATCTTGCATGTCCTTCCATTGGAGAGTCATGGGATTCCATTAATATTTGTTTCTTCAACTTTTATTGAGGGCATAAAAAATTTCTATCCTTGTGCGTAAGTATATCTCCCTTCCACTCACAATGTTCCATAGAGTTCATCCCTTCCTTTTTACATTGTATTTTTTATTTAGTACTTTTGTCATTTTTACATTCATGGTGAACTTATTCTAGCTACATAGGAATAGAAGATGCAATGGAATATAATATTCAGGCTTCTTGTATTCTATAAAGAGCATCTACTACTACGTTTTCCTTCACCTTTTTGTAAATTATTTCAAAATCAAACCCTTGCATTTTTTCTACCCATTTCTTCTCTTTTCATGACTATATTTTCTCCAAAAGGTACTTTTAGATGTCATGTTCTATATTGAATTTAAAGTTCTTCACAATGAGATAATATCTCCATTTTTTTATTGCATGTAAATTGTATTCCATTTCTTTTTCATGTGTAGATTTCACCAATTATTTTCCCTTGAATTGTTTTCTTTCAAAGGCCAATGGTCTCCCTTCTTATGTCAATACCACTCCAATTCCTAGTCTTGGTGCATCACATTCTACTATGAATATTTTACCAAAATCAAATGTTTTCAATACTGGTGTAGAATACATGGCATCCTTTAAAAGAGAGAATTCCAAAGTAGCCTTATCATTCCATACAAATGGATTTTTCTTCGAGATATATGTGAGTGGGCCTCAATTTGTGCTTAATTGTTAACAAATTTTTGATAACATTTTGTAAGACCCAAAAATCCTCTAAGACTCTTTATGTTCTTAGGAGTAGGCCATTTTGTAATATCTTGGACATTTTGAGGGTCCAACCTAACCCCTTCCCTTGAAACAATATGACCCAATAATTTGACTTCTTGTTTCCCAAAAGAACATTTGGATCTTTTTACATACATTTGATTGTTCTCAAGAATTTGCAGGACTTGATCCACATATTTAATGTGGTCTTCCCATGATATGTTATAAATAAGTATATCATAAAAGAAAACAAACACAAAATTTCTAGGGTGGGTTCAATTTTTTTTTATGTAAGGCTTTCAAAAGTTGAAGGATCATTATTCAACCCAAAAAGAATGAACAAGAATTGATAGTGTCCATTGTGAGTTCTAAAAGTTTTTTGGGGAATGTCATATTTTCTTAATATAATCTGGTGGCATCCTGATTTAAGATATGGTTTTGTAAAATAATCCACTGCATGAATCTCATCTAATAGATCATCAATATTTGAATAGGGACTTTATCCTTTATGGTGATTTTGTTTAGATCTCTATAATCAGGAAAAATCCTCAAATAATTATATTTTCTTCTCACCATCACTACTAAAGATGAAAATAAACTCTTTCTTGGTTGAATCATACATGAATCGAGGATATCTTGTACTATTTTTATAATAAATATATCTATAAGGCCTTTTATTAGGTGGAGTACTTCCAGGAATTAGTACAATTTAATTTCCATGAGCTCTAGATGGAGGTATACCTTTATGAATTTCTTGGAAGACACTATAGTGCCTTTCCAAAGCGCATCTTAATTCCTTTGGAATATTTTCATCTTCATGCTTAACTTCCATAGAATAATGTTTAAGCACCACTCCATTTCTACCCTTTTTTAATAGCTTTTACATTCTATGAGAGTTGATGACTTCAGAAGGTATAGATTTTAACCCTTTGAGTTCGTATTGAATTCCTTCCAATTAAAATATCATGAATAATTTTTTATACTTTATATAAATTGTACCTAATGTTCTCAATCATTGAATCCATAGAACCACATCTACACCTCTAATGGTAATGGAATACAATGGGATTTTTAAAATATAGTCTCCCATACTTAGTTTAATGTTGTGGAATTTTCCCACACAATCACTACACCCTCCATCAGTAATCAAAACTTGAATATTTGTTACTAAATATACAAAAAAATTGAGGCACTTTGGTAATATTTTATCAATGAAGTTATGGGTACTACCCAAATCCATCATCACTATAACCTTTTACTTCTTTATGTAACCTACAATATTCAATATTTGAGGTGCTAACAATCTTGTTAATGCATGAACATATATTTATCATTTGTCTGAATCAATGTTGTGCACAATTTCAACCTCTGATTCACACTATTTTAGTTTGACAAGTTCTTCCTCATTTCTTTGTGTAGATGCCTCCACTTCCTCTTCATCATTACTTTCCAAGATGAATTTTTTTTCTTGACATTTATGCCATTTTGACCATTTTTTGTTATAACTAAATCATAGTCCTTTTTCTCTTCTTTCCTCCATTTTCTTCTGTGAAATTTGAGTAGTTTGAGGTAATGTTGGCTTATGAACACCAAAACAATATCTACATCCTACATATGATCCAATGGTAGACTTGTATGTAGCCTTATTCTTGGTTTTAATATGAAAAGTAAGTTTCATAGATTCCTTAATTTTTTTAGGATGTTTTAGGAAAATATCATGTTTAATGTCTTATTTTAATCCACCTATGTAAGATTCCAACAAATGTTCATCACTTATGTTATCCACCCTTGTGGCTAATACCTGAAATTATGAATTATAATCTTCAATATCACCCAAGTTCTTGATTCTTGTCAATTGACTAAAGTACTCTTATTCCCAAACTTTCCCATATTGTACTTCCAATTCTCTTGTAAATATACCCCAAGTATAATGATAAGAATGGGACTTAATTTTAACCACCCATTGATACCATTGATATTGTTTTATCTCAAAGTTCAAAGTTTCTATGTGAATCATTTTCTTATCATCCATAATATTATGCAGTTCAAAATATTTCTCTATTTGGTTCACCTAGGTAAATACCTCTATTCCATCAAACTTTTGTAATTCTACCTTGGGAAGCTTCACTTCTTTTGGAGACTATCCATAAGTAATTCCACTATTGGAGTTAAATCCCCCTAGAAAATTCTTGTTATTGAAAAGTTGTTCAACCTAAATATTAACTTTATTTTCATGAGTCACTTCAGATACCTTATCAATTTTAGGGAGCCTCCCATTTATGGTTTATATAATATTATGTTCCATTTGTTCCATCTTTCCCTCCATATTCTATTCCAACTATTCCATTTTTTCATCTTCCTTTCTTTCTATTTGTGTTTGAGTATTCATGAATTCAACCTTTTCCACTAACCTATCATTCAATTTGTTTATTTGGCAATCCAATTTGGATATATTATTTTGTATCTCCTTATTTTCTTCATGGTTCATGGATAAGATATTTGGAGGTTCAATTGGTGAAGTAAATATTGGATCTTTCATTGGAGTTGTTGGAAAATGTTACAGGGTCTTGAGGACAAGGGAGTGTTGGGTTTTATAGCTATCTAATACACATGTGAGGTCCAACAATAGTACTCGAACCAATATCTCATGGCACTAATGAATGAGGTTTCACCACTCCCTTATCCATACTACCTAACTACCTAGGTAATAGAGAGTGGTCTCTTTGAGCGTTGTTCTCAATTTATTATAGCAATAGGATGACCAAATAGTTTATGTAAGGCTATTTTTATGTATACCTAGGCGACTTCCTATATACCCAAAAGTATGTGGAAGTGATATTCCATCTACAAGTATTGTTTAATGTGCTACTACTCGAAGGGGTGCCAACAGGGGTTATAGGGGTTTCCAACTAGGTGAAATAATGTGTTTCTAACCATGTGAAACCATGTGTATTTCTCATATGTATTCTTCCCCAACCACAGTTTTACCCACTTAAAAATGGATCCCATGTTATTTAAATATGTTGGAACATGTCTCTTAAAAAATTAAAAAATGAGCTTGCTAACCATGGAAAAAGATCATAAAATCACGTGAAAAAAACCTGAGAAAAAACCCTAACTTCCATGAGAAATATATCATAAAATATAGTGAGTCAAAATATTAAACAAATTCCACATGTTGTATCAACTCAGGATTCTAAAAATTAATCAATCTGAAACATCACTGAAATAAAATTACAAAGAAAATGCCAAGATAACTGATTTTAGGAATAGTCAAAAACCTTGTCTCCCATGGAATATATCTATGAAAGTAAAGATAACCAAAAAATGAAATTTCAATCACCTATACTATGACATTTCTTCTCAATCTCCACAAAAATTTTCTTTCTGAAACTTCTCAAAAATTAAGTTATAGCGAAAATTCCAAGATGACTAATTTAAAAGATATTTCAAGACAACTCAAAAGATCTATATTCCATAGGATATATACAAGAAACTATAACAAACCACAAATTAAAATGTTTACTAGAGTTAACTTGATATGTATCCTAAGTAACATCCAAATTTCACTATCGGAAGTTTCCCATAAAAAATGTTATAATGAAAAATTCCAAGATGACTCGCTTGAAGAAACAAAACCCTAGGATCTATGGTCTTGATACCAAATGTTGTGAACCAAGTTCCTTGAAAATGATAAATAATCAATGAATACAATCCAATTAATGGGGGGAATTACTTTTACAATATATTCAATTCACAAGCTAATATGTGATGATCCTAAGACTAGGTCACCTTGGTGTGTATGTGTGTGTTTGTAGGAGACAAAGGGTACAATTATAATGAAAGGGTACAATGAAATATTCTATCCAACCTAAAAATATATAAAAAAAAAACTAATAAAGAATGATTACTAGGGCCTTAACATAGGGGCCTAAGGGCCTTAATACCGCATTCACATTTATGTTTAGACATGTACCCCATCAAAAAAATTTCCACTCTTCTAGTGATTTCCAACCACAAGGATCAACTTACATGCATTCCCAGGTCTACTACATTAGAAAACTCCATTGAACATCTCCCATATTATTCATGAACAATAGTCAACAATTTCCCTCTCACTTTAGTGTAACTAAACCTACATAATAGTGTTGATCAAAGGACTTCCCTTTATTGTCATCCTACTTTATCACACAAACATAGATTATATATCCCTCTTGTTTTGGGATATGGTTTCTCCCAACACATAACACAATTATGGTTCTCAATATACTTATTTTGGGCCTACATTATATTTGTGGCCTACAGTTTCATAGGACCAACTACTATGCTCTTTGTTCATCTTTGGGAATTAATGATTGGTTGGTTTTTTCCCTTAGAAATGATCAATTTTGATTAAAGTAGAGCCTGATGACATGCTTGGTGATATTATTTTGAGGTGAGTATTGTATTCAATAATATCAAGGGGTGTTTCATTTTCTTACACTTTTGGATAGCGCTCTATGTGATATATTTAAGATTTATTCCATACAACTTAAGATTTTTCTTGAGAGTACCAACATGGACTTTGTTTTTCAGTGGCCCTTCACCCACCTGCCTATATATTTAGACATTGTATATGCCATATCTCTTCTCCCAAATTTTCTAGGATACACACCTACATAGATACTTCCTAGTACCTTATCCCTCAAGGTCATATCATAGAAGTATTTCTTCATATTTTAATGGCAGAAATTTAGTCGACCAAGCATCATCATCACTTGAATCTAGTTCCACTACTGAGAAAAAACATTTTGTATCATTCCCTTCTTAAACCAGGAAATGTGGAAGAGAAATAACATCACATTATATCTCATATTTTTTCTTAGTCTCTTCACTCTAAATTATTCAATACTAGTCAAAAGAACATTCTACACCATCTTCTATTTTGTGGCTAGTCTTACCTAGAATCGAAAGTAGGGATTCTTTTGAACTAAAATGGGAGGAAATAATGTACATGGAGTGTTGGGTGGT
This sequence comes from Picea engelmannii, assembly GCA_009831015.1. NCBI lineage: Eukaryota > Viridiplantae > Streptophyta > Pinopsida > Pinales > Pinaceae > Picea > Picea engelmannii. The sequence continues at coordinate 198,864 of ML799819.1, read as the reverse complement.
TTGAATAAGAAGGGTGAACCCTTCAACAAGTCCATGCTCATCCCAATAAAATGTGCAAGTAACCTAGGGGTCCTCCCTAAGGAGGACACATTCAAAATGGCTAGTGTAATCCAAATCAACAAATAATTATTGAGGAGATTTCTCCTTATATTATGTTTTCTATTTTGACTTTGTTGTTACATGCATGTATGTAGATTCATTTTCCAACCTTAAGGTTAAATGAAGGAGATATTTTATTAATTTTTTTATTTGTGTAGACTATTTGGAATCTCATGTTAGGGATGAGTAAATCCATGAATTGAATTGCATTTCATTAAAGTTATCCATACGTTAATACAATAAAAACATACCTTTGGTTTCATATTTTAGGAGGTTCGAATGACTCTTCATAGTTCTCCTAAAATAATATTTACAATGTACCATAATCCCAAGGATAAGGTATGTAACATTCCCCCCCTAATCCAAAGGGGTGTTTGTAAGTCCAAGAACATTTCAAAATCCTATAGTATATTTCAGATCCACACAATCTCCTTTATCATCTCTACAATAGAAACATGCTCTACATATGTAGTGGAATCTACTGGAATGAACTATTTGCATGATATCCAAGAGATAGCTATTGATCAAAGACTCATGAGGTATCTTGAAATCGACACTCCATTTTCCTTATCCACATCAAAGTCTAAATATGTATGTAGAACTAGTTTGAATTCATCCACCTTAGATTATTTGATCCCAAAGTCTTGATTTCCCAAATCAAGTACCTTAGAACTCCCTTTGTAGCACAACAATGTCTTTCACAAGGTTTTTGCATAATTTTATGTTCAAAATGCTTCAAATGTCATAATAAACCATAACTACACACCATGTACACCAATGTGAGTGTGGAGCACAAGTACAAAATATATAAGAGAGATATGTTACACAATAACTTCTTAAAGAATAGGAGAATCTCATCTAAATACCCAAATACATTCATACATCGCATTTTGCATGCCCTCAATAATGAATACAAGATATATATATACACTTATTCATACACTACACATGAGGCCCCTTTATTATTAGGTCGACCCTATTACATATATATTTACACATTACATGTACATTTAGTCACATATATGTCCCCCTTGGGGTCATATCATATACTCTTAACTAGGGATGATTTTAAGGATGTAAACTTATTTTAAAATCTAGAAACCTTGGCGAATATTACTAATCCTTCATATGCTAACTATAAAATGTTTGGTGATATTTTTGTAAAAATATTCAAATTTCTAAGAATTTTATATAGTTTGTATAAAATTTTGACGATTTTTAAGGTAAAATAATTTTATCCTATATAATTTGGGCAAATCATTTTTAGAATAGTGAATCTTTTTTTGGGAAAAAAACATGGAAAATTAGCCCATGAGAAAACTTTATCCCCTAAAATCGTCCCTATACTTAACCCCATATATGCCCCCGTTGGGTCATAACATAGTACCCTCCTTCAAAAAACTTTGTCCTCAAAGCTTTGCAATTCATGGATTCACATGTGATGAAACCAAGTAATATTATTTTCTTATTTCCCTGTTTTCTTCATTCCATCGATGATGATCCATCCATCCAAAATAAATTATTTTCAGTCTTAATCCTTGGTGGTTAGTTGTTGCATAATTTTATTTCCATTGATTTCATGTATTGTTGTTGTAACTTCTCCAAATTGTAGTGATTGTTGGTCTCTGATAACAACTTGTTGAAGATTGGATTTGTGATTCCTTGTTCCATGAATATTGACAATTATTATGTATTTTTCCTTAATAATGTTTATATCCACCTTCTTGTATTTCTTTAATTCTTTCCAAGTAATGAGGGTGTCAATATGGCTTCACATTTGACGGTTTCCATTCACTATACACATGCATTCCATCTATAATATTTTCATAGACAATGGAATCTTCTATCCTCATTGCTTGGTATTTGATTTCTCTATCCTTGGAGATAATACCATCATATTTAACATGTACATTCTCTAGATGAATTTCAACTTATTCAAGCATCTTCTGGTGACCTTCTTGAATCTTCTCTTATTCTCCTTTTGAAGCTACAATGTGACCTCATGTATCAAATTTTGACATCGTTCTTCAATTCTGGGTTGTGTTTCTGATTTTACCTCATCATTATTTATGCCCCTTTCTCAAACTTCTCTTGAGTATGTTTTCCAAGGACACATCCTTGAAAACATCCTTCCATGTTTGTTGAGTTGTTGCATGTACCTAAAATTTAAATGACCAAATATCTTGTGTCAAAGTCTACTATCATCATCAACACAAGTTAGCAGCAATGAGGGTTCATATTTAGCAATAAAATTGGAAAATGTATACAATCGATACTAGTGATTTACATCACCAAAAACAATCTTGGAGTTGTCATGCATGTCATATATGGTCACATAATCCAATGTGAATTCCACCATTTTTCTTGTGCATGTATGTTCTATATGATAAACGGAGAGTAGATTCAGAGAAAATTTTGGAACATGTCTGACATTCTCTAAAATTCCATGTCGGAGCTCTACTCTCCCTTGTCCAGTGACTTCCACTGGGAAATCATCACCCATGAGGATGGTAGGACCCATGCATGTATTTAAAGAATATAAGACATATTATATCACTTTAATGTGATGGGATGCTACTAAATCCAGGATCCATGCATCAGGGGAAGAATGAATAACAATCAAAGCATTAGAATTACCTCTATTTTGTGGTTCTTTGTCTCTTGACTTCTTTTTGGCATTATTGGGAGTGCAGTCCCCAAGATTATTATGCTGGAGTGTCTACACAATGAGTTATATTATCTTCTTCATGCCTGATGATTCAAGGTGGTAGTTGTGATTGCAGTAACCACGCTTTGTCTTTCCTTGATTTTCCTTTCCACCTTTGGAGCTATACTATTGATCCAATGGTTTTGAATTTCCTTCCTTCCTTTGCTCAAGATGTTACTTTCCCTCTCCTTTCTATTTGGACTTCAGATTGGATGTGTTCTCTCATGCACAACAAGTGCATGTGCCTTGGAGCTCTTGATTGCTCCCATTTTGATAATCTTGTCGTGCTCATGCATTACAGACTCAATGAATAGATCCAATGTGGGCATTGTCCATGATGGTTCTGAAGTGATCCTCACTTTATGGAATGTTGAGACAAATACTACATGATATGGACCTAATTTTGAAAAAAAGGAAAGACTCAATTTCTTTTTTTGAGTTGAATTATCTATCCTACATCCTTTTAGCTAACGAAGTAGGGACTTGAACTTCATAAAGAAGTCCTAAATATTATCAAAACTCTTTGGATCTAAATATTTTAATTCAATCTTAAGCATGTGACCTCTCATCTCGTCTTTTTTTCCAAAGAGATCTTCCAAAGTGGTCCAGAAATCATTTGGAGTAGCACAAGATTCAACATGAAACAATAGATATGGAGAATTTGACATGCAAATAAGACTGAAGGCCTCATCCATGCGGTTGAAGTATTTGGATTTTTTTATCGCTGATGTGGGTTTTGTCTCTGTAACCATTTTTATTCGATGCAATCTTCTACCTCTGAACTGAAGTAGAATTTTTAGATTCCACTTGAAATAATTGTATGGTGTAAAAAGAATTGTTGACGAAAAATCCATTCTTTCTGACTTCTTAAATATTCAGTACCTACAAATGAGTTCTTACGATCCTTGCTCCTAGCAAACTTTGGGATTTAATTCCATGTAGAATTGGTGATAAACCTTCACAGTGAATCTAGCTAGCAACAATCCGTACAAATCTTTTGAATTGAGAGAGAGAGAGAGAGGAATAAAGAGTTTCATAAACCAAAAATGAGAGAATGGTAAAAATACACATGATATACTCTACATGAGAAAACTAATGTGTCATAGTAGTGATCTAGAGAGATGTGAGCACCCATTGACAGACTTTAGAGTGAACTACCCACGTAGTCCTAGTTAACTTGTTGTGCATTCATCAATTAACTAGTTAATCAATAGTGGAGTGAGGAGAAAATCATGCATGCACATGTGTGGCACCTTCATGGTGATGATACCAAGGTAAGTATGCCTTCCTAGTGATGATCCCAAGGTATGTATGCAACACTTAGTGATAATACCGAGGTTGTCACGCATGACTCTACTCCACTCCACTAGTCTAACTAAAGTGTAATTGAATCAATACTGAAGAGGATGTGACACCCTCATCTAGTGGAGAACATATCTGACCAAGGGAACCCTCAACATAGACTAGTAAACCTAGGAAAATAAATACTAGGTGGGTGTGTAGAATCTTGTTTAAGTATGGAAGTATGATTAATAAATAAAAATTTCCATTAGTTGTTTAAAGAAGACTCTTAAGTAAAGTGATTGATTTTGATGATACTTATGTTATTTTTTTTCTCATGTAACATATCCTAGAGAAAATTCTTAAACACTTCCCTTCATTATAAGGATGGTACCAAGAGTAAATATTATATTATTTAGGATACAAAGCCAATTCAACAACATGGATCAAATCTGTTACAATGGGGATACTTATTATAAAACAAAAATATAATACAACCTAGATGGAAAAGATAACATCACATCCCATGACTATTTAAACTAGATCCACAATTAACAATACTTATACTCTTATTCTTAAAATATTTTGTATATTTCTTTAGATAGTAATCATAGCTTGAATCTATATCCAATGGATGTCAAACAAATTTCTCCCAATAAACAAATTTAGAGGCAAAAACAATTTCTATCAATTCTCCTATATAAATTATCAATTAAGCATCAACCAATTACATTCTTTTGATATTTCATTAATTCTCCCATATAAATTAATTATCAATTAAACATCAACCAATTACATTATTTTGTTATTTCATTAATTTTATAAAGGACATTTTTTTTTAACTTATTGAATCATGCTTTCGTTAATATGGAATACTTTGTTAATTTTTGAGTGGTTAAATATACCTTTAACATAATTTTGAAAATTTTCTTAGATTTTGTTATATTCCAAAGGTTTGATTAACCGATAAATATTTCATTATTATTTATAAAGATTATAAATATTTATTTAATTTATAAATAAATAAATAGTTGTTTGTTACTTAGATATGTGTCTACTTTAGTGTGTGGTTATATTCATGTTTTAGATATGTGGGTTAATTCCATAAGTTATATTTGTGGCTCGGTTATAGAATAGTAAGATTAGTTATAAATATATTTTATAATCAAATTTATATTTTATAAGTAATTAATTAAAATGAGACAATAGAGTTTATTGCATTAAAAGATTATGTTAAAAACGACGACGACGATGATGATGATGATGATGATGATGATGATGATGATGATGACGACGACGACGACGACGACGACGATGATGATGATGATGATGATGATGATGATGATGATGATGATGATGATGATGATGATGATGATGATGAACGTCCACTAAGACCTAATTGGTCTATCAGACCTTAAGAAGGTAAGTGATTACTTGTGATTCTTTAGAATTTTGTTTCTGTGCTTGAAAAGCATTAAGAGAAGCTTTCCAAGATCACCATACTTTTGTTAAGTTAAGAGGTTAGGAAGGTTGGTAGTGTGATCAATATTTTGAAAATGAGATATAATATGGGTATAGGCTGGACAATCTAAGAGAAAGTGCTTTTTATCTTCAACCTTCTTAGTGTCACAAAGGTGACACACTCTTTCATCCTGTGGCGTTTTAGGAATTGACCAATGCCCAGTTTCACTATGGAGCTCGTGAGAATTTGTTCTTATCTTAGCAATGCTTATTTTTTTCTTTACACTTGGCAAAATAGATAGATGATTTTGATCTTCTAGATTAGGGTTGATTACATCTTT
>ML799819.1:171913-190485 GCA_009831015.1 Picea engelmannii | reverse complement strand
CTCTTCAATGGTGCTCCTATGCATGGAGAATTTTAGAGTTAGGGTTAAAGGTTTATGATCATAGTCAGGCTCATGGTCATTTAAAAGGTCAAAAGTTGTTATTTGGTTGGAAACGGGGATATCAGATATCACATAATCTACAAGACTACTACCTAGCCCATGAATACAAGTCATTTGGTTGGAGTTTGGCCACTTCATTACTCCATTGTGAATTATTAGGTCTTGAGAGGATGCAGAGCTTGATCAACTCAGTACCAAACAAATTCTCAATTAGGTCTTCAGAGCTTTTTTTGTAGCTATTAGATAAAACAAGGTCCTCATCTAGCCATAAACGATTATGGTTGGAGTCATCACTTAAAAGAGTAGCTTGTTTAGTTGCAGTCCTAGCATTAAAGTCTCCTAGCAGGAGGATATTACCTTCATTTTTCAAATTATAAATATCTTGTTCTAAATTATTATAGGGACAATTTTTATCTAGGTTATTTTTCTTATAAAAAGTAGAATTAATAGGTGCAAAATAACAAATTGATATATACATTTTCTTAACATTGGTTTCTGAAATTTCTATCCAAATGTATTGATTAAGAGGGTCAATCTTATGAAGTTGAATGTGAGGAGAAATGATTTTTCTAATATAACAATCTATGCCTCCTATCCCTCTACGGTGGGATTTTTTGTTCCATGTTGACCACAAGACAAATCCTTCCATGTTAGGGACCTTATACTCCTCATGCTCCCAAGTTTCAGCTAGACAAATAATATCAATATCACTCAGGATCCAACTTATCATAGGACCTTTGTGCCATGGAAAGACACGACAATTCCAAAAAAGGATCCCAAGTGTCCCAAATTCCTATTTGTTGATACATATAAATACAACAAATTTGGTTTCAATAAAGTCACACTACATTATTTTGAACACACAATCAACTAGTTGAGAGAATATCTCAACCTCACATCATTTTAGGAAGTATCTAGTTAGAGAGAATATCTCACATTCAACTAGTTCAAACAACCCCCTAAAAACTAGGAACTGACTCTCTATCCACAAATATGGTTACTCCTAAGACAAGTAGGAGTTACATATTCCATCACTCCCACTTAAGGACTACTTGTCTTACTGCACCACATGCTCCATTATGAATCCAAAATTAGTATATCCAACCTTAAGAGGTAAGACAATATTTGGATTTATTTAAACTGTTATTTAGATGCAGAGAACCATTCCAAGATCACTATTCTTTTGATGATTTGGAAGGTTAGGAAAGTTGGTATTGTGACAAATATTTTGAAATTGAGATCTAATTTGGGTATATGCCCACTCTAAGAGAAGGTGATTTTCATCTTCAAACCTCTTGGTGTCACAAAGGTGAGAGATTCTTTCATGCCATGGTGTTTTGGGGATTGTGCAATTCCCAATTTCACTATGTAGTTCATGAGAATTAATTTTTATTTTAACAATATTGATTATCTTCCTTACACTAGTCAAAACTTAGAGGTACTTCTGATATTGAAGATTAGGGTTAACCATATCCTTATAATATCTTATTTTTATTTTACCCTCTTATTCTTGATTGCACCATAATTTCTCCTTAAATTTAGCTTCAACAATAATTTTATCTAATTAATTACTTTTTTTACCATTTTAAAATACACAAATTTGTACTCATTCTAAAAACTCAAACAATTGAATTGTAAAAACAAATAAAAAATAAAACAAGCTTAAAAAAAAAAAATGTAAACCCAACACAAAAGTTAAGTTTCCTATAGGCTTCATTTTCCACCTTTGGTAACTAATGCCTATATCAACCACTTTCACTAATTAAATTAGATATACAATATTTTCATGAAAAGTCGAATTAAATATGCAATATTTAGCTCTAATCATGCATCCATCACATCCCACAAAATTTTTAAATGAAACTAACATATTCATCCACATCCATCCCATCCCCACAAACTTTTTAAATGAAACTAGCATATTCATCCGAAAAGAAACATTTTAAATGAAACTAGCATATCCATCTGAAAAGAATATTGTAAACAATTATACTCATGAAAATAGGAAAGAAAGACAATGACAATCACTCTTAATTAGTATGATTCTACTATGTTGATGCAACAACATGTCCATCTCCCCAACTAAAACAAATATATATACATATCGTTTCCTCCATGGATTAATAGCAATAGGGATTAACACAACAAATATATATACATATCGTTTCCTCCATGGATTAATAGCAATAGGGATTAACACTAACTTAATGAACCATATTACATTACATGTCCATCTCCCCAACTAAAACAAATATATATACATATCGTTTCCTCCATGGATTAATAGCAATAGGGATTAACACAACAAATATATATACATATCGTTTCCTCCATGGATTAATAGCAATAGGGATTAACACTAACTTAATGAACCATATTACATTACATTAGTGGAGAGAAAGGATGTCATCATTTAGAACACAAGTTTGATCAATTTTGTAAATTTTCATATTTTGCTTAAGAAAATTTTATATTTTTTATATAAATTTTAATTTTAATTTTAAAAAGTAAAACAAATTAGAAAAGCATCCAAACAAAAATATTGTTATATAATTTCAAAAATATACAATTAATTATGTTTTAATCATTATCATTAATCCTAAAATATTGTTATATAATTTTAAAAATACACAATTAATTATCCTTTAATCATTATCATTAATCCTAATATCATTAATTTTAATAGTTGAACTAGCCCTTTAGAGACCAAGTAATGCTACCACACGAAATATACACTTATATGATATATATGAATTTTAATGAATTTTAAACACTTAATCACTATAAATACAGAATTACTGCTGCCAGTTCAGAATCAATGGAACTAACTGTAATTCATATACGCAACGGAATACATGATAACATTTAAGCATCACAAAACATGTATAAAATACATAATTAAGCATAGCAATGATACTTATCTTTTAGCTGGAGTAAATCCACCAACTATGTGCAAGCCTTCCACGAAACTCCCAGCCTTAGACCGCGTTGCTCATCACTCTCAGCAGTAGGTCACCCCTGAGCTGGGACTAAAATCCAGCGGGAAAGGGAATTCTAGGCTTGGCAAGGACAACAAGGAAGTTGCACAAAGCAACATGAATGATCTTTTATCCCAAGAGACACTTACGCCCACAACCCACAGACCCTCAGTCCCCACACACCTGCTCCACCCCAAGAGGATACACCTTCACTAATAAAAGTCCATTGGCTAGTACACCTCCCTTACCTTAGGCTTTAGTAACAGGCTAGACTAGAAGTCTCAAAGTATTGTAGCTTCTACAAGACTCCCTTCAAGGATAACTCACTTCCAAGCAAATTCTCTCACCTGGGAGAGCTTCTCATAGGCCTAACAACCTGCCTCTTCAACCAGTCTTTGACTTAGCTATAGTCGGGTACAGGTGGCAACAATAGCAACAGAAACATCCACAGGAAAAAATAGGTATGGACACCCAAAAATACAACAACCTAACGCTAAGTCACAACATGGCTCACATAGAAATTAGTTCATTTGTTACCAATCTATTGATGAGGGTGTAGTGTTTATGGAAAATGACATTTCCTATAAAACTCTTGGGGTTGGCAGTATTAGAATCAGAATGTTCAATGGTATTGTTAGGGAATTAACGGATGTTAGATATGTACCTGAGCTTAAATCAAATTTGATTTCATTGGGAGTGTTGGATTCTTGTGGATATAAGTATACAAGTCAAGGTGGAGCTCTCACATCGTCGAAAGGGAATTTAGTAGTGATGAAGGCAACAAAGGTTGATAACCTTTATAAGCTGGAAGGGAGTACTGAAGTGGCATTTGAAGTGACAGATTTATCTTCTTGTTTATGGAAGAAGCATCAAGGTCATAAGAGCAAGAAAGAATTACAGGCACTGGTAAGCGGTAAATCATTTCCAGACTTTAAGTCTTTGTTTATGAATTCCTTCTTGTTTTATATCTCTGCAAATTATGATGGTGATATAAATGGATGTTGTGTGTGGGATCCTACTTCTCACAAGGTCATCATTGACAAAGATATAGTATGTATGGAACAACCAAAAGGGTTGATTGAAGATCACAGGTAAATTTGTTTGTATGCTAGGTAATTCATTGTATGGCCTATTGGTACCCACACAAATATACAAGAGGTTTGAATCCTTCATAGTGAGTTGGAATTTTTCAAAGGGTAGGAATGACTATACAGTTTATAGTACATTCACAGTCTTGATGCTATTTGTTGATGATATGCTCGATGTGAGCCGAAGCATGGATAAAATCAGTAAGAAATTGACTCAGGTGGACAGAACAATTCAGATGAGGGATCAAGGAGAAACAAAACAAATTATGGGCATGGAAGTATATAGAGATGGTAATGGTAAGTTGTGGTTGGAGTTATGTATGAACATTGTAAAACCAGTTTTTATCTCTCTTGCTTTCCATTAAAAGTTTTCTTCAAGTATAGGGCTTGTCTATAAAGAAGAAAAGGTTATGTCTCATGTAAGTTCAGTAGGAGGTCTGTTGTATGTGATGAAATGGTTAAGACTAGATATTTCACATGCTAATGATGTTGTCGTAACAGGTGTTGCAGTGAAATGGGTGCTTCAGCGTTTGAGAAGCACAAATGTCATCTATAATGATTACATTGAGATGGTCTGTGATAATTGTAATGTATATTTTACAAGTGTTTTGGATAGAAGGAGATCTATCACTAAATGTGTCTCACAACACGATTGTGGAAGACATGTTGGAGGTGGAGTGACCCCTCAGGAAATCCAAACTCATGCAAGTCACAGAGGCGAGATCATGAAACCAGTTTTATTAGAGAAGTTGCAATGGTGCTTGGCTTCTCTTGGCTTGCAGAAAATGTAATGAACAACGGAAGGAGCAAGGTATAAGGTTAATTGTTGTCAAGGTGGAGATTGTTGGGATTTGGTGACAACGAATTCCTCCAAGGATGGATGGATTTGGATCCTATTATTGTGCGTTGGTTACAACTAAATAAACCAAGTTAGAATATGGATAGGGATTGCATTTAATATTCAGTTTCTTGTGTGAATGTATAAATTCATGTAAATCATTGTGTTTATAATATGTGTGTGATTATTAATTATCATATGTGAATTGTGTTTTCTACATTAACAATTCTAACATTGTTTATATAGTCATTGGTTTCCAGATCTGTTTATGTTAATCAGGTTAATCATCTTCAATCATCTAAATTTTTGGCGAATAAAAGAATGACATGTAACTGAAATATTCCAGTCAACGGAATTGATTATTACACTGATTAAACTTGTGTATTAAAAAGCTTTCTGGCATTAATCGAGTAGAGTATTCCAGTCAACGGAATTGATTATTACAATGATTAAACCTATGGCTTTGAGAAGCTTTCTGGTATTAATTGGAATGAACAAACATTCGCATTTTTCAATTGAACAAATCTTGGATGCCGACAAAGTATTTTTGTCCGTGTTATCTCTTACATAATCTAATTCTTATTGAATTAAGCGACGGATGGAGATTCGAGACAGTCTGTTGAACCCGACTTACATTTTTATATATCACTATTCCGCCAGCCCAATAATTTCTATATATTCAAGCTGAGCTGCTCCAGCACAGACTTTGTCGAGAGCGCAAAATGGATTATGTGTTTAATTTATATTATTCAGATCAACAATAGTGGGAACATGGGATTATGTGAAAACAATTTGCCATTAATGCTCACAACAACTATTGCGGCTATATTAGATGGCCCTTTCTGATGTTTGAACGGAGCCTGTGGTGTACCGAATAGAATCGTGATGATGTTACTCTCCTCCGCGTCGTTAGAGGCCGTCGATGGTAAGATATTATTGCACGTACCGGCACGATATTTCCCTCGAGCCTGCACGCGCATCTGTTATATTACTATATATTTTCAGAATAATTTATAAACATTCATCTGGACTGTGCAATTCCATTCCATAGAGCTGTTTTCACTCATTTGTTTTTTCAATGAAATTTTTGGGTATTGTTCTATAACTTCTACTGTCCTACCATGTCAAAAAATAATCGGTAGTAGGTGTTTTCGTGAATGATATAACGATTTCGCCTATTTAATAACAGTGGACCGCGCCGAGTATAAATAGATCCACCTGTACAGATGTAACTCTGGTATATCTTTCAATGAAGAAGACCACCCGTAGGATATAGTTGCTCAAAATACAATATTAATCATCTAAGTAAATATGATGTATCTAGGGTTAGGGTTTCGACGTTCATAGAGGAAGATCTAAACCCCAAGGTAGTAGTGAATGCACACTGCAAGCTGTACGAGTCTGTTAGGATTCCTGTCAGGTTCTTGATTTGCTGGATTTACTGGAGCTTATTTAGCTCAGTTATTTTCCCTTAATGAATATACTTTGCACATTCTAGTTCCAGTTCTATCTACTCTATTTTCTTGCTTGCATTGTTTCATGTTTTGTCATGGTATCAGAGCATGGGATGTAAGCCTCTCCACAGTGCATGGGGAGCAGCTCGATCCGAGGAGTGGAGCTCGGGAAGTGGGACTCTTCGCAGTGCCTGGAGAACAACCTCATCCCAAGAGGAAGAGCGCAGAGAACACGCACGGAGCATGGAGAGCAGTCCGCAGTCCACTCAAAAGATCGTTGGAGACAACACAATACGTGGAAGCAACCCTGTAGAAGGACGAACCATTTAAAGATTAGGGAAATCCCTTCTTCAGGAGGAAAATAGTTGTAGTAGAGGAGAAGCTACAACAACCGTAAGATCGGCCACGAGAACAGATCTGGGCCATTAAATCGAGCTCAAAAAGGACGAGGAGCGTGCAGAAAAGGCGAACAGTTTTCAGCCGTTAGATCTGGATGAGAGCAAGAGTAGTCGCTAGATCAAGAAAAAGTGCGCATGGTTTAACTGTCAAAGTCCTTCGGACTTCGCGTATTCGGCGTATTTCGTGCAAAGGTTGCAGAAAATCCCAAAACAAATCATGTTTGTTGATCTAAGCAGATCCTATAGTCCGGAGGTGAATCATCCCGGAGAATCGACAAACGTCGGATCCAGGTAAGGTGCACAAAACTTAATCTTTTAAAGTGCGCAGGAGAATAGAAGTCCCAAAGTAAATTGGGACCACCCATCATCAAGAGGGACAGGTGGCGAAAGATCTGAAACTCCGGACCAGCAGCACTTTGGGAGTTTCCAAACGAGGAGATCGCAAAATCGCCGAAGCAACATGGAGCCAAAGTCGATTTGTACCATCCATCAGACAGGACACGTGTTAGTGGATCCTACACTTTGGAGAAAAGGCACTCTGGAAGAAATCAAGTGTGGAGGTAGAAAAACTCCCGAATTCACGGGAGCCAAAGCAGATATGGTCGTCTGATCCTGAGAGGACATGTGTCACCAGATCCTGCACCACAAAAAGAAAGCACTTCAGAGGCCGGGAATAGATCGAAATTGTTGATCACGCTGGACACGTGGAAGCCATCTGGTAGTTCGACGATCTGTGCAACAGTGATGGAAAGAACCCTGAAGGTCGAAGTCCCGAAGTGACTTTGGATTGTTGGATCTTGTACAAATGTGTCAACAGATCCAGCACTTTGCAAGTCCAGAGCACTAAACACTTCGGAAGAACGAAGGTCTGCTGAGTTAAGAACTCTTGAATCTCCGAAGAGCCGAATTAAATCCAGGCCATTGATCGTAGAGTACATGTGGCAGGAGATCCCTCACTTTGGAGTTTGAGAGCTCCGAAGGAACGATGAGCAGTGTGGAGCAAGAACTCTCGAAAGACGAAGTTCATCTGAGTCATTCATCAGTGGGGGACAGGTGTCAACCGATCTATCACTTCAGAGGATAGCCACTAAATTGGAGGAAAGACGGATGCGTGAAGCGAGAACTCCTGAAGGCCTGAAGCTCGAAATTCATCTGGACCGTCCATCAACGAGGACACGTGGCGCCAGATCTCTCACTTCGAAGGCTTAGCACTCTGGAGGGTTTTGTGAAGTGAAGCATTGGAGCGAGAACTGGTTGAAGCCCGACGTAAATATGAACCGTTGAAGGTTGAGGACACATGTTGATAGATCTAACACTTCGAAAAATTAACACTTCAGAGGTTTGTGGTGTTGTGCATCTCGGAACTCCCGGAGCCCAGGACTCCGAAGTAAATCTCAGTCGTCCAATCAAGAGGACATGTGGAGGCTGATCTTGCACTTCGGAGATTCGACACATCGAAGGTTAGCATGAGTCAGCAGACGGAAACTCTCGAACACGGAAGTTCCAAAGGAAATCTTGGTCATTGGACTGCAGAGGTTTGAGGACCGTTGGATCTACATCTCTATGGATAGTTCGCCTCTTTGGTAGTTCGCGAGTTGTGCGATTAAGAGTGGTGGAAGGCTCTGAAGCGAGGAAACTGAGGCCTTCACGTGTCAAAACGCCTGAAGCCCGAAGTCCTAAAGTGCTTGATTTTCATCCCCCGGTCACATGAGAAGCCAAACTTCAATTGTTTTTTGGCTCTCGAGTAAACTCAGATAGCTCGATTTTTCCATTAAAGAGCTTCAGTCAATAAAGAATCCAGCTCGGAGTTATGACTTTGAATGATCTTGTGCTCGGATAATCATATCTAGCAAGAGCCATACCAGGTAACAAGAAATTTCCTGTAGATTTAATTTTTAAAAGAGGCTAGAGCCCAAATTTTACTGTTTGTTTGCATCAAGCGGTATGAGTGTGACGAGACAAAATAGTCGATCCATAAGTGTGATCAAATTGGTGTATGAACAACCAAGAAACGTTGTCATGGGTCAACAAAGACGACTCAGGAAGTCCAGAAGAGATCTTAGAAAGATATGGAAAGAGAACAACAAATAAATGGCTGCATATTTCACAAATAAAAATGAAGAGGTTCCAGTTGTACCTAAGGAGCTCACATAGGAAGTAGATCAGACGAAAATTGATTATATTTGGAGCAACATGAGCATGAATCTACCATTATCACCACAATATATTGGTAAGAATTTTGAATGTTGGTCTGTTAGAATGAATTATTTTTTGTGTCTTGTAGACTGTTATCATAATCTACATGATCAGGAAAGGGATGCATTAGCATTGCAGCTCATCTAACAAGCCTTGGATGACGGTATGTTGGAAAAAGCTGCAACAACAACATATTTGAAAGAAGTTTGGAGTATTCTGGAAACATAGTCCAGTGGAAGAGGGAACAACAATTTGTTGAATGTTGCCACTCTAGAAGAAGCATATGTGTCTGAAGCAGAGCTACTAGAAGAAAAGAATGAAGGAGCATCTGTGTGTGAAGCATAGCTACCAGAGGAAGAGAAAAAAGGTGCATCTGTGTGTGAAGCAGAGAATGAGAAAATTGCATAAATTGATGGTCAACCTATCAATACAGCAATCGACATTAATTAAATGATTCCAATAGTGTTTGTTGATGACAACAAAGGATCAACATCAATGATATTTGAGGAACATTGTGCAGAAATTGGCCTCTTTTAAACAGAGATAAAAAATCTTGAAATTAAATTTGATGATGATAATCTATCTTATGATGAATGCCTTCAAATAATGCAAGAGAAGAATAAAATTGATGAATTGATGTTTTGAGGAGGAAGCCTACTTGGCATTTAGAACCAAGTGGATGATTTGGTGACTGTAGAAGCAGTGATTGAAAGAAGGTTTGATGATAGTAGCATTCAAGCTACTACACTTATGATTGCCAATGAAGCAACTAAAGAAGAAGATAATGTTTATGCAGATTTGAAATGGATTGAACATTGATCAATCTATGATGATGATGATGGTAACTACTCTAAAAAATAATAGAAAGAAGAGAACCAATATGGTTCATGTTATAATTTTTTATATCAGATTGACAAGTTGTTTGAGTATGTAGGTGAGCAGCCAAAAATAGAAGATGAAGACTTGAATGAGGATTTCAATGAAGACCAATTTTAAATCGTATTCATCTAATGGAATTTTGAAGAAATTAGATTTTATTCTGAGTTAATGTGGAAGTAGTTTGTTGACTGTGTAGCCCAAGCTATGAAGGGAATCGATGATAGTTTGCAGTGGTGGCATCAACCCATTGTCAAAATCAAATTTGTTGCAGAATAAGATGAAAGAAACAAGCATAAGCAGCCTGATCAAATTCTGAATATGAAGTTACAACGACAAAGAAAAAAGACAAAGCACAGAGCTTTCAATATCAACGCCAAAATGAAAAAAATGACCAGATTAGAATAGTACAGAGTTTGGAAGAAGAGAAAGAAGAAACCCAACTCAAGTAAAAAGATGAAGTCTAGTTTTATTGTTATGTATTGCAAGCCTACCTGAGACATAGACTAGCAGGCATTTGCATTTTTTAATTTCTTTTTGTTAAAATCCATTGGGTAAATCCATTTTTTGATTTCCAAATGCAGCAATTAGGCTTTATCAGTGCTGATGTCTGTAAACATTGAGTTTAAGAGGGAGTGTTAGTTGTAGAACTCCAACATTGAGTTTAAGAGAGAGTGTTAGTTATAAACCTCAACGTAGTAGTGACTGTACACTGTCAGTTGTACGAGTCCGTTAAGATTCCTGTCAGGTTCTTGATCTTCTTGATTTGTTGGAGCTTATTTAACTCAACTCTTTTCCCTTAATGAATATACTTTGCACATTCTCGTTCCCATTCTATCTACTCTTTTTTCTTCCCTGCATTGTTTCTTGTTTTGTCAAGATCCAGGGGTACAGGTCCCCACATAATGAGACTTCTCTGTTGTCCTGGTAGGTATTTTGGAACACCGATCTCTGTCACATCTTATAGTTGGAGGTCGATATGGAAAAAATGGTGGAAACTGAGAGGGATAACAAAGGCACCTTGTGGGAGAGGGAAGCCCTGTCTCTTTCTGACGAGACCTATAAAGTCTTGTACGAGTGCTAGAAGCGGCCTGCACTTGAGGCTCACGTGTCAGTTTCACAGTGTAATGTGGGTACTCCATGCTTCTCAGGATTAGTCACAGATCCACCATGTGATGGGAGGAAGATGGGTCGTCACGTGAAGGGTTCAGGAAACATTGGGTTCTCTTCCCCTCCAACAATACTTGGCTCTATTGGAGAGAAAAATTCACACATCCTTGTTGCAAATAGTGGTAGAGTTGGGTTGACTCTATGTAACTGGGCAAAGGGAGATAAAACTATTTCTGGGTTTAACACCATTTAGTGACAATGATAATGACAACCTCCAGAAGGACCTAAATTGTTCTAGAATTACAGAAACATTGACTCCTCCATCTGAGGTCGGGGCTCCTTTGATTTCGAGGCATTGTTCAAAGGGAGGAGACACAAGATTCCAGCAGGAAAGCTACATGCTCATTTATGCGTGAAGGAGGGGCTAGTAAGAATAGAAGTAAAGGGGTCATGGTGAAAAAAACCGCATTGCTAAATGTTGGAAGGTCCATGAAGTACATTCTCACTGTGTGCTTGGTAAAGATGTAGTTATGTAGCATGATCCCAGGCTTGCCATGAAAAATTTAGTAGGAATTTTTTACTATACTCTCCTAAGCCCTCGCTACGGGTAGTATTTCACTTTTTGGTAGAGGATGATTTACTCAAAATCCTAGAGTCTCCTTGGACTCTGGGAAAAGGGGTGTTAATGTTAAAATGGTGGCACCTGAGATTTAACCCTTTCACTGAAGTTTTCTCCAAAATAAATATTTGGGTTCTCCTTCCGAATTTTCCCCTAGAACTTTGGTCAACAAGAATTTTTGTGGATATCACAAATTTTGTGGGGAAATTTAAGTACTTTGATGAACAGACGATCTATTGGAATAACAAATGCTTGGCCTGGGTGTTAATTGAAATGGATCTGGACTTGGGGTTACCGGACGAAGTTGAGGTTTTGGTTGGCGACTCCTCCTTCAAACATGCCCTAGACTATTGGCACAAGCCCTTCCAATGTCACCTTTGTTGGAAGACTAGACATCTGCATGGAAACTACCCTGCCTTTTCGAAGCCTTCTCAAGAAACAATATGTGTTTTGGAAAATCTCCAAAGGACTAAAGTATAACAACCTCGGGAATTCAATTTCGACTGTGCAAAAGTCACCAGATCTCCTATGGAAGGTTCCTTTCTAGGCAAGTTGAAGCGTGTTTTCCCATTTTTTTTATTTCACTGTCTAATGAATATTTTACTGCACTTATCAATCACGAGGATTGGTTAGTGGAGGTATTTGGAGGTTTTTGGGATTTAGTGGTTAAAAAGTTAGTTGAGAAGCTGCAGGATGATATGACTGTCGATAATGGGGAGGGGGATATATATTAAATTCCCAATGCACCACCTTGTATGGAGATTAAGTCTACTCCTTTGGGAGATTCTATTTCTAACCCCCTTCCACTTCACTCTGTCCATGTATCCTTGGTTAAACCCATATTGGACCCTTTTATTGGGAACTCTGTGAACATTGGCCAATCGGGTGTTAGGGGTAACCTGGTAAGGATTGATGCCCCTGAGGTTTCTTATAATGAATAAATTCATTACACTCCACTCCCTATTTCAAATCATTTTCAACCTCTTTTGGGCACTGGAGACATGTTGAATGTTACGGTTCACAAAAAAATCCCAAAACAGAATGGATAGGAAGGGATTTGTTTCCATTGAATGAAGTTTGGCAACCTTCTCACCGACACTCTCCCCATCCTCTCCTAGTCATGTATCCACTTCTTCACATTTGTCGCTTAGAGCATTGGAGCCTAGGATGATGGAAATCTTATGACAAAGTGAGTTGGCAGTTTCTTAGGATGATGTTGATACAAATTGGATTAAAATGGGAAGTGACACAATGGATAATAGGTTGTGTTTCTAGTGCTAATTATGCAATATTGATAAATGGTTCCTCTACCGGCTTCTTTAAAAGTCATAGAGGGCTGAGACAGAGATGCCCTCTCTCACCTTTACTCTTTCTCCTGGTGGTGGAGGGCCTTAATAGACTTCTAAAGGACGAATGTATAGAACGGAGTTTCAAAGGAATCAAGGTTGCTACAGGTATTATCATTTCACATTTATTTTTCATTGATGATGTTTTAATTCCGGGCTCAGGAAATCACAAGGAATGTGTTTCCTTCAAACTTCTCCTAGCCAGTTTCTGCAAGGCCTCGGGCATGGGGATAAACTGTCAAAATTCCTTCTTTCTTGTTCATAATATAGATGGCAGGATAAAATCAAGGCTAATGGATATTTTTCGTATCCCTATGACTGATTTGGAACAAGGGATGAAATATCTTGGATTTTTCATAAATCCAARCGCATTTAGGATGAACGACTGGMTTTAGTTGAGACAAAAGGTGGAGAAGAAGCTAAGTCATTGGACATACTGTTGGTTATCTTTGGGGGGGGGGGGGGAATATTAGTCCTAGTAAATTATGTCCTCCAAAACATGCCAGTTTATTGGCTCAGTCTTGCTAAAGTCCATGTTAACATCATAAATATACTTAGTCAAATTTTTTCCCGCTTTCTATGGAAAGGAGTAAATAAKCCCTCATGATTTCACTTAGCAAGTTGGTATAAGATTGCTAAACCCAAAGCTTTTGGTGGCTGGGATATTTGAAATATTCATTGGTTTGCAAAATCTTTAGCTACAAAATCTTTATGGAGAGCATTGTTTGGTTTAGGTCTTTGGAGAAAAGTTATGATAAAAAAATACTTGAAAAGAGTTGATGTCATCTTCTGGTTGAGGACAGAAAGATATAAATTTCCTGTGGCATCTAATTTCTGGAAACAACTTTTGGTTTCCTTGCCAATTCTGAAGCGATGGTGTGCTTGGAATGTAGATTGTGGTTCAAGAGTTTTGGTGGATCAGGACCCTTTCATTGGTTGCAACTCCTCCTATAAGCTTTCAGGTGAGATGATTAATCTGCTCCAAGATGCACACATTTATTCTTTGGCACACATCACAAACCCTGCAGTTCATAATCCCTTGGACGCTACTGGTGAATTTATTCAGTATATTTAGGCTTGGAAGGTTCATTTTCCTTGGAATGGGATGCATATTTGTCAATGCTTAGAGGTAGTGGAATTTCTATAAATAAAGAAGACGATACAATTTGTTGGTCCTAGAATAAGTCCTCGGGAAAGGTTACAACTAAAGTAGCTTATGAAGCCCTGGTCTTACATCATAGTAATGAGGATCCTTGCTGGTGGTATCAATTACTATGGAAATTAAAGATCCTTACAAAAATTCTTTGTTTTATTTGGCTTTGCCTCAAAAACTAGGTCCTCACGAGCGACAATTATAGACTTAGAGGAGGTATAGGCCCTTCGGTATGTCCATTGTGCGTACATGATGAGGAAACAATTGTGCACTTGTTTGTCAATTGCTCAATTCACAACACATCTGAATGGAATTTCTTAAACAACGACATATCAGAGGATATTGGGATAGTCCTTCATTACAATAAAATTGTCTTTATTGTTTCCTTACCTTTCCAAATCACAAGTCAATTTCTTTCCATATACTTTGGGGAATTTGGAATTATAGGAATAAAATTTTATTTGAAGATTTTCCCCGGAATGAAGGCCTAATATATAATAGAATTATGATGTCACTAAATGAATACAAGGATGTTTCTGAAGGTCTCAGTCTGGACCATATATTGTCCCCAGTGTACTTTGAAAATAAGCTTATTGGATTCTTCGATGGAGTTGATGCTGGAGGTAAATGTGGAGTTGGATTTTTTCTTAAGTTTAGTTCAGAACATGTTATCAAATCTACACTTGTCGTTGGTGAAGATACTAATATTAAGGCATAGATTCTTGGGTTATGGGGACTACTCACTCTGGCAAAGATTCTACATATTAATGAATTAATGATTGCAGGTGACTCTAAGGTGATTATAGACGGTTTGAAGGTAAATGCACAATTCTCTCACAAGTTCTAAATTCTTGGAATCAGAAGATACATGCATATAAATCTCTTTTCACTTGGCTTCATAGCATGCATATCCACAGGAAATTTAACTCAATAACAGATTCATTGTCAAAATAAGCTATGGATCAGCATCTTGGTTGGTTACAATTTGAAGAATTTGTAAAGGATACTCTGGTTAGGAGTGATAAACTCTATATCTTCTAAAGGATGCCACGACAAATAGTTGATCAAATAGTTTTATGTTTTTTTTGTCAATTACTACTAAGTGTATATATGTTGAAAATGAAAAAGAAAAATAGAAGATAAAATTAGGAGTCAGATGCAAGCATGTATTAAGTCACAAGGTCATGGTTTTTTGGCGATATATAAAACTCATTACACTTTATATTTTTACATGAAAAGTTTCCTTTGATTTGAATTTGAATATCAATGAAATTGCTTTTTCCATTGGAAAAAAAAAATAATTCTCTCTGATAAAAAAGATAATTTACACTGGTAGGTATATAAATACTAAATTGGTAAAGTCTACGGAGGTATACATACCCTAAATTATAGGGAGGTATTATATCCTACCCCCTATGGATTTGAACTTGTGACCTCTACGAGGAAACACATGTTCTTAACCATTAGACCCACTCAGACTACATTTACTCCTATCTCATTCTCACTGTATTTAAACAAACATTAAATTTTTTACAATATGGCATTGCTTCACTAAACTGAAAGTATATTGAACACATGAAAATCATAGGCTAGTAGTCTAATGGACATTAGACTTGTAATAAAATTTAATATAGAAATTAACATAGCCTAAATACAACCAACACCATTCGAAAAAAGTAATTAAAATATAAATAAGTAAAAAATGATATTCCTCACGACATCGTTATCAAACTAATTGTGAACTAAAACAATGAACTCTTTAGATATAATACTAAAACATTAAGAATCACTTTACTTCTTTTTTTAATTAAAAGTAATGAATACTTAAACAATGTAATGTTGATAACCACTTTGAATTTGGTGATTGATATGTTTATATGTTTTTAAATTCATGACCTTTCAAGAATGTCAATTCATACAGTTGTTATGTTATTCTTCTTATCAATGTTGAAAACCTCTAAGTCATGTGATTTTTGTGGATCATTTATACTCATGTTTATGACTTTGATTATGGTTTTCATCTATTGCAACTTTAAATTTGTTTGTATTGTGTAAACGAATAGGTCACAGTTATTTATTTACTTATATGGACACTTGCACAAAGATGATTGTTGAAAAAGTTGCAATGGAGCGATAAAAAATGCACTTACACATGAACACATTCATATTCTTAGAAACATGGATGCATTCATGAGATTATAGCCTTGTGTTCCCCAAACCACAATGGAGGTTTCCAAATTAACACCAAGTATGCATTCTTAAGAATGCATGTGCATTCCCAAGAATGTGTGCACACTCCTAAGAACATGTGCATGCTCTAGGAATGTGCATGCATTTCTATGATGTTGTTATGATCCAATGCCTTAAAAATGATAAAAATTCAATGAATACAATCTACTTCGAGGGGGAATCCTCAATTTACAATATATCTAATTCGATAGACAATATGAGATGAGATAAGATGATCCTAAGACTAGGTTTCCTTGGTATATATATATATATATATATATGAGACAAAGGGTACAATTATAATGAAAGGGTGCAATGAAGGGTTATATCCTACATATAAATATAACCCTAGAAAAGTAATAATTCAATATCTAGGGATTAATAAGTGGTTTTATACATAAAATGGGGCTTTGGCTAAGGCTTATCATGTCCCTCCCCTTAAAAAAAGTGGTGTCCTCAACACTTGACTAACCGCAGGTGTTTCTGCATGAACTAACTCATGTTTCTGCATGAAGTTAGTAATTGCTTGATTTCTCAATTGCTTAATCTTTTTTTTAGGGATTGTTTATGGTTCTAGTATGATTTTTTTTCTTCATTAATCTATGGTAAAATATTTTGGACTAAGATATTATTTTTTGTTACCTTCTTTAAGCAAGAAACATGGATGATTGGATGTACACGTGAATATGGAGGCAACTCCAATTGTAAACCATACTTCCAATCCTTTGAAAAACCTTATAGGGCCCATAATATTTGGGTGCTAATTTGTTGTCTTTCTTTTGTTGCTTGAGGGACATCTGTTTATATGGTTGCAGCCTTAGAAATACCCATTCCCCCACTTCAAATTCCCTTTCATTGTGATGTTGATCTACTTGTTGTTTCATCATATTTTGTGTCACAACCAAGTTTTCCTTCAATAGTTTGATAACCTCTTGTTGGTTCCGTAAGTGGTCCTCCACTACTTGAACCTTTGTAGTCACTTTCAAGGTTGATGTGATGGATGGAGGATGATATTCATAAAGTTCTAGAAATGGGGGAATTTTTTATGAAGTATGGAAGGATGTGTTGTACCACCATTCCACCAAGGGAAACCACTTGACCCATTGTGTCTGTTTATCATATGCAAAGAAACAAACATATCATTCTATACATTTATTCACAATCTCAGTTTGTCCATCAAATTGAGGATTGTAAGATGAACTGTGAGCCAATTGAGTACCCAAACAAGAAAATAATTCATTCCAAAAATTTCCAGTGAAAATATGATCTCTGTCACTCACAATAATCTTGTAGACTCCATGTAGCTTTTGAATAGTTTCTCTGAAAGGTACAACTACTATACTTTCTTTAAAAGGATGAGAAAGAGAGAAAAAATGGAAATACTTTTTGAGTTGATCCAATACTAACATGATGACAGTCTTTCCTTCACATGTTCATAAACTTGTAATAAAATCCATTGAAAATTATTCCCAACGTTGATTGGTATAGCTAATGGTTATAGGAGACCTGACGTCTTGATTGTATCTCCCTTATTCTGTTGTCATACCACACATTTAGAAACAAAATTTTGAACATCAGTTTTAATACCTTCCCAGAAAAAATCCTTCTTGATCTTGTGGCACATTTTCAACAATCCTAAATTTCCTCCTATAGGAGAAGTGTGCAATTTCAAAAGGACCTTGTGTTTGTGTTGGGAATTCTTACATTAATATAGGTGATCATGATACCATAGAAAATCCTTTTGCATTCATGGAATGATCTTTCATACCTCTTGATCTTGCTTCCATTATATCCTTGATTCTTCTACCCAATTATATTGTAGAAAAGAAATAACAAATATTAAACCTTATATTTCTTCTTCTTTCCTTGAAAGGGCATCTTCCACAACATTATGTTTTCCTTTTTTGTATACAATTTCAAAGTCATAACCTAACATATTTGTAACCCATTTTTGTTTCTTTTCTGAAGATAATCATTTCTCCAAGAAGCATTTCAAACTATCATGATTTGCTTTTACTCTGAAGGGTGAGTGGAAAATAATGATGGTCTCTCATGACAAGTTAGTGGCAATGCAAACCTGGGAAAAAAGAAATATTTTAACTTGGAGGGATTATTCAAGGAAATTTTACAATGAACTTGAATATGGTGTAAGAATATGAAACGTAGGAAATTGAATTAGTATTTTAAATATACAACTTTTATTCATAGACATTGTGAGTAACTAGGT
>ML799819.1:161465-171813 GCA_009831015.1 Picea engelmannii | reverse complement strand
TCACATTATTTAATGATGATTATGGTACATTGATTCTTCTTTTTTATTTTAATATAAGCATAATATTGTAGTTGATTTGATATTCTTTATTCACAATCAATGTTTGAATCCCTCTCTATATCCCGCCTCTTCAACTCTCTCTCCCTCTCCCTCTCCATCCATATATTTCTCTCTGTGCTCCCTTCTCCTTCCCTTTCCCTTCCCCCTCACCCCTTCTCTCTCTCTCCCCTCTCCAAGTCTCCTCCTCTCTCTCTTTGTCTCTCTCCTCCTTTCTCTTGACCTTTTTCATTCTCTCCCACTATCTCTACCCTCTTTATATCCTACATCTACCACCTATTTCTCTCTCTCTCTCTCCTTGTTTTTATTCTCACACGCACTCTCTATACCATCTCTCTCTCTCTCTCTAACCCCCCCCTCTTGGTATTCCTCTCCCACCCTATCACACTCTTAAACAATCCATCTCTATCCCATTCTATATTTACCTCTTACATATAACCCCCACTCTCTCTCTTTGTATCCCCCTCTCTCTCCAAATCTCCCCACCTTGCTCTCTTTTCATCTATCTAACCCCCCTTCCCTCTTTTTCCCCCTTTTATCTCACTCTCTCACTCTCACTATATCCCCCCATGACCTATACCACAACATAGATCTATATCTAGAGTTACATGTTAACCTAGAGATTGACATAGACCATGACATAGACCTGACATACTCTCACTCCTCACTCTCTGCCCCCCTAGACATAGAAGTAGACCATGAACTAGACCACGACCATGACCTAGACCATGACATAGGCCTAGAACATGACCAATACCACGACATAGATCTATATTTATATGATGACCCAGAGCTTGACATAGACCATAAGCCTAGACCATGACATAGAGCTAGATCTAGATTTAGACATTGACCTAGAGATAGAGCTAGATTTAGACGTTGACCTAGAGCTAGAGATAGATTTATACATTGACCATGACCTAATCCACTCACATAAAGAATATTTCTTTGTAGATTCGTGAAATCAAAGCTCATAGCTAGTCTGCCAGCCTCAAGGAAATTCATATCAACAAAGAAAACAAAATGAAAAAGAAAAACTATAAATGAAATGAATACAAATGATGTTCTCTTTGCATCACATTTTCTGATCTCCACCCCTTCCCAGAAAATATAGAATATAACCCTATCATAATTTGATCTAATATAACACTCCAAATCATGCACTGCAATATCACATCTTTCCGCCTCAAACGGTCATTTCAACTCAAGTGTACTACAATCTCATGATGTCTGAGTCTCCAAACGGTTCATTGCAATCTCACTATTTCTCTGCCTCCAAACGGTTCTTTCAATTTGAATGCACTACAATATCATAATAGCTAAGCCTCCAAATGGTCATAATGTCCATTTTAATAGGTTCCATTCCTCCAAATAGCTTGTCACCAGACCTAGAGCTTGACATAGACCATGACCTAGACCACCACATAGAGTTATATATAGATTTAGACATTGACCTAGAGCTTGACGTAGACCATGACATAGACCCCACTAGCTCCATCTAATCCTAGGCATAACTTATACTCAATCCTTAACCCTATCTTAACTTGAGCCCTGAGTGCACTATGCATATACCTTGTGTACAACCCTTGCACCCACATCACCCACATCTTAGTGCTCTAACCATTGCTCTATCCTTGAAAAAACTTTTAGTCCTAACCCCTTAGGCCTTATTTGTCCCCATACCCCTATACATATTTATTCATAAAGAGGTTTGGTTTATATTAAATGCTATATCTGTTGCATTAAGAGTGCCCATGTTCTCCTATGACTTGACTGATTCAAGTTCGTTTATACTCAGTAGGAACATGTGCACGTTCCTAGAACACGCACACACTTTAGTGTGCACGTGTTCTAGGAATGAGTGTGCATTCCTTCTGGGGATTTTTTGGTGCCAAGCACATCCCACCTCATCTATCTCATCGTCAAGAAAAAATTGTGAAAGCTTCAGAAAAAAATAGCCCACACAGACAAGTTTTACTTATTTTAGTGTTCTTGTTAGATTCATAAAGACTTTTGTGCTATTTCTAGACTATTGCAGGAAAAATTGGAAGATTATAAATTTGTCAAGTGCAATAGGAATTGTTGTTTGTATCTAATTGTGTCTTCTTGGAATTGGAAGACAAATTTGTCCAATTGCAATTGGAATTGTTGTTTGTATCTTCTTGTGTCTTCTTGGAATTGGAAGAGAGATTTGTCAAAGTGAGATTGGAATTGTTGTTTGTATCTTCTTGTTTCTTCTTGGACTTGGAAGACAAATTTGTCCGAGTGCAATTGGAATTGGAATTATTAGATGTGTCTTCTTTTGTAATACAAAAACAATTTTTTCCACTTGGTTGTGCCTTATTACATAATACAAAGATAAATTTTTGGTGGGTGTTTGGAAGCTAATTCTTATCTTTAAACATGGGGAACCACCAAATTCGAGAAATAAATTCCTCGAGAAAAAAGAAATCGATCGAAAAGGTAGAAGAAGAAAGAGAAAGAGAAAAGTTGTGTATGTCAAAGCGTAGGCTTTCAGAAGAGGGAAATCCATTTTTTAGTGAAAAATATGCCGCTATTGTTTCTCCTCCATCACCATAAGCAAAGTGAAAGAGTTCATTAGAGACAAATCCAAACAATAGCTCATAAATACAATGTTTTGTGGATGACCGGATGATCGAGGATTTGCTTGGAGTTGATTATACAGTGGATGAAATTGGAGAAGCAATTGGTGTACAACATTATGGTGAAGAATGTCCTTTGCTGCAATGTCTTGTTGGACAATCAAATGTTCCAGAAACTAGACAATCCAATGTCCAATATCCTCCCAAAGTTGATCTGTTAGTGATTGAAGTGGAAATAACTGCAACATTGTTAACTCCACAATAGGGAGGTCAAGAGTCTAAGAATAGGGGTTCATCTCCTTGCCTAGATTTAGCATTATGTGGCAAAGAATTCATAAACACATTCAGGTTGATGAAAGTGGTCTAGCATCACTTGAAGGTAAGTTACCTAACCGTATTATTCGTTATCACTCTTATAAAATCATTCAAGAATATTTTGAACCAAAATTCGATGTTGTTAAATGTCAATTATTTTTATCTTTGTTAAAATATAGAAGTTTGACTATTGTTAGGAGAATTTTAGGCATTAAAACAGTCAAAAGTGTAGAAACAAGTCATCATATAGTATGAAACCTTGTAGATGTTTTTCAAAGAATTGGTAAGAAGTCTCATTCTGAAGATCACAATGCAACCTGACGTGTCTTGTCCGAGTCAATTGTTAGCAAGATCATAAGAAAACATCATTTGATACAACAAACCTCTCACCTCTTGAAATGCAATGTCAAAACCCTTATAAAGTATTCTCATAGACGATACATCCTCGACACAGGTGCCCCAACAGATTTGTGGTCCTTCACTGGAAGGCTACCTCATTCTGACATGAAGTTAATTGGAGAAGTTAAGGGACTAGTTCAAGATTTATGGCATGAGAACACAAGGCCCTCTTCCAACCAAAAATATGTACTAAAATTGAGAAGGTGATCTAGGGACCATGAACCCCATATTAAACAATATCTTGACATTACACTAGTATGCATTGGAAATGGTATGTATTGGCAACGACAATGGTATGCATTGGCAATGGCAATTCATTGGAAATGGTATTTATTGGCATTGGTATGGTATGCATTGCATTAGTATCCAATGCATACCATACAAGGCAATGCATACCATACTAATGCAATGCATACCATTGCCATTTCCAATGCATACCATACAAGGAAATGGAAAGACAATCCATACCATTGCTTGTCAATGGCAATGCATACCATACCATACCATACCATTGGCAATGGTATTTATTGGTAATGGAAATGGTATGCATTGGCAATGGTATGTATTGGAAATGGAAATGGTATGCATTGGCAATGCATACCATACAAGGAAATGGAAAGGAAATGCATACCATTTCCATTGCCATTACCAATGCATACCATGACATACCATACCATTGGAAATGGAAATGGTATGTATTGGAAATGGAAATTGTATACATTGCATGCATTGAATTGGTATGGTATGCATTGCCAATGCATACCATACAAGGAAATGTAAAGGAAATGCATACCATACAAATGCATACCGTTGTTATTTCCATTGCCAATGCATACCATACCATACCATACCATTGCATACCATATCATAGAATATCATACCAATGGTATGTATTGACAATGTATTGGAATATGTATTGGCAATGTATGGTATGCATTGGAAAAGGAAATGCTATGTGTTGGTATGGTATGCATTTCTAATGCATACCATACAAGGAAATGGAAAGGCAATGCATACCATAACAATGTATATCATTTCCATTGTTGTTGCCAATGCATACCATACCATACCATAACATAACATAGCATACCATTGGAAATGGTATGGTAATGCATGCCATACAAGGTAATGGAAAGGAAATGTATGCCATTTTCATTGACATTTCCAGACCATACCATACCATACCATTGCCAATGCATACAATGTTATGCATTTCCTTGCCATTGTATGGTATGAATTGGCAATGTTGTGGTATGGTATCCATTGGCATTGGCATTGCCAATGGAAATGGTATGGTATGCATTGGTATGCTAATGCATACCATACCATACCATACCATTGCCAATGCATCAGTATCGTATGCATTGCCTTGCCATTTCCTTGTATGGTATGCATTCCCAATAATGGCATGCATTGGAAATGGAAATGGTATGCATTGTCTTTCCATTGCATGGTATGCATTGGCATTGGCATTGGCAATGGAAATGGAAATGATATGGTATAGTATGGTATAGTATGGTATGGTATGGTATGCATTCCCAATGGTATGCATTGGAAATGGAAATGGTATGCATTGCCTTTCCATTGTATGGTATGCATTGGAAATTCTATGCTATGGTATGGTATGTTATGCATTGGCATTGGAAATGGAAATGGAAATGGTATGGTATGGTATGGTATGGTATGAATTGGTATGCATTGGAATTGGCAATGGCAATGGAAGTGGTATGGTATGCATTAGAAATGGTATGCTATGGTATGGTATGCATTAGCAATGGAAATAGAAATGGTATGGCATGGTATTCATTGCCAATTCTATGCATTGGAAATGGCAATGGAAATGGTATGCATTGACAATGCCAAAGGCATTGGTATGGAATGGTATGCATTTCCAATGGCATGCATTGGCATTGACATTGTTATGGTGGGGTATGGTATGCATTGGAATTGGTACTGGTATGGTATTCATTTCCAATGGTATGCATTGGCAATGGCAATGGCATGCATTTCCTTTCCATGGTATGGTATGCATTGGCAATGGTATGGTATGGTACCACATGCATTGGCATTGGAAATGGTATAGTATGGTACCACATGAATTGGAATTGGAAATGGCAATGGAAATGATATGGTCTGCATTGGAAATGGTATGCTATGGTATGGTATGCCTTTCCTCGGTATGGTATGGTATGGTATTTCTTTCCTTTCCTTGGTATGGTATGGTATGATATCCCTTGCCATTCCATGCCTTGTCATGCCTTGCCTTGCCTTCACTCTCCATGTATTGTCTTTCCATACCATGCAATTCTTTTCCACTCCATGTCTTTCCTTGCCTTCACTTGCCATGTCTTGGCTCTCCATACCATGCCTTTCCATACCATGTCTTTACTTCCCATGCCTTTCCATGTCATTCCTTTCCTTTCCTTCCATTCACTTGGCATGCCTTGGCTTTTTTCATTCCATTCATTTCCATATCATGCCATTATTTTCCATGCCATGCCTTGCCTTACCTTCACTTTCTATGTCTTGCCTTTCCATACCATGTCTTTCCATGCCATCACTTCACTTTCCATGCCTTGCCTTCACTTGTCATTCCTTTCTTGGCATTCACTTGCCATGCCATCAAAGGATTCATATGTAAAAAAATACAATAAAAGGATTCATTAAGCATGTAATTCTACAACTTGTTATCCCATATTTCTTATATAAAAATACTTGCATGAGAATTCCAATGTTTTGGTCAATGAGGCATAGTGAACGAAATGCAAGTAAAGGTAAGGAAAGGAAAATGAAGGAAAGGAAAGGAAAGTGAAGACAAGGCATGAATATAAAGGAAAGTGAAGGAAAGGTATGGCATTCTATGGAATGAAATGACATGGCATGGAAAATGAAAGACAAGTGAAAGCAAGGAAAGGAAAGTGAAGGCAAGGAATGAATGACAATGAAAGTGAAGGCAAGGCATGGCATGGCATGGAAAAGGCAAGTGAAGGAAAGGAAAGTGAAGGTAAGGAAAGGAAAGTGAAGGGAAGGAAAGTGAAGAAATACATGAATGGTAAGGCAAGTGAAGGCAAGGCATGACATACTATGGAATGACATGGAAAAGGAAAGACATGTGAAGGCAAGGAAAGTAAATGAAAGGAAAGGAAAGTGAAGGAAAGTAAAGTGAAGGTATGTGAAAGCAAAGGAAGTGAAGGCATGGAAAGGCATGGCATGTGAAGGCAAGGCAAAGCATGTGGAGGCAAGGCATGGCATGTGAAGGAAAGGAAAGCCAAGGCGAGGAAAGGAAAGTTAAGGCAAGGCATGGCATGTCATGACAAGTTAAGGAAAGGCATGGCATGGCAAGTGAAGGCAAGGTAAGGCAAGGAAAATATTTTAACAACACTACAAATATTTTAACAATAGTCAAAATGAAGCCAAAATTATTTGTTTTACATACCTATATGATCATTTAATTAGAACATCAAGATCACTTCTAATACTGACGGTTTCCATTAACTTCTCATGCTCAAAGGAAGGCAAGAAGTATCATACCTTTGATGAGTTCTTACTTGGAAATGTTTGTAGTTAGAGGTTTGTACCAATAACCAAGTTTGTAAAGTGGTATACAAATTGACTTGGTTTATAATATTGAAATACATAACCATCTTTCTTTCGTGTTCTTTCATCATGTGTCATATATTCTCCTTAAATAATAACCATCGACCCTGTCGGAAATTCAATGCCTTTAGAGTCTGTTATCGATCGTATGAGGGTCTACTTTCCCTCTAAGCATCATGCCAGCCAATAATTAGTTCCCCATTCATTAATATTGGGGAAACCATTGCGTATATGTGCCCTGCAAAAAATGGAGTTCCAAAATGTGAGTCCACTAAATGACCAAAGCATAATACATTCATTCTAGTTATTCAAAATTTAAAATAAGGATTCAACGAACCTGGTAGTACGAGATTTGCGACATGATTATAATAGGTTTAAATACTTGATTGGTCCTCCTCCAATTGGGATAATTCCCTAGTTATATGTTGACCAATGGGGAGTGATACACGATCCCATCTATCAACCCAGTATGTCGATTCACAATCATCCCATTCATTACTACTACATGGACCACAAAAGAAAGAGAGTTTTCTCACCCATATTTCAACTATTGTATTGTTTGATGTTCTAAATGAATCGAATCCATGAGTGCCCTAGATTTTTTTTCATTCATACCATTATGATCGATCTACATCGACCACATCCCAAAAATATCTATGTACATGTCCTTTCTTGTGTGATTGGTCTTCACAGGTTCCTTTTCCCTCTCCCATTAATGAAGAACACCATTCAACAATGGATTTTGCATCTTGAATGAGGGACGTAGTAGTGAATTTCATTTATTTCCTACATAATTCTCTTTTTATGCATGCACCTGCTCCATCATGCTCCCATTTCCTATTCCTGGGCTCAAAATAGTTCCAAATGTGTGGTACCTTTAGTTTTTTGTGCAACATACACAACCATTAAAATACACAAGGATTTTTGAATTGGCCTGTGCAACCATCTGACCAAATCCAATGTTGATCCATATGTATGTTCTTCTCTTAAGGTGATTATAGAACAACTGAAAACATTGTTGTACGTAGGCTAAGTCATGGCACTAATCATCACTTATGTAGAAGTGATACTCTTTCAATATAACTCTATTTTTTTTCATTACTATCTGGTCCATACATGTATGTGATATGTATCATTATGTTGACCTGCTCCGAGTAATAATATTGGCTTTGAATATCATTTTGTGTTTGAAGGGTGTAGTTCTCAGCAAAATCAACCACTAATAACAAAGTACCAACATGAAATGTATCTTTGCATATTCTAAAAAGATTGTCCTTCCATCGAGCCACATGGACATGTTGAACATAATATCTTGTCTTTTTTATGAATTCCTTCATGAAGTCACAAAATCGTACTTGGGAAGTAACCAATTGTATATTTTTTCTTTCCTGTCATCCATCAATATCATATGTCACATATATAAATCTTTGCAAGGCAACCTCCTTCCTCCCCAATTCATACTCATCACTTACATGGATGCAATTTATTAGTAATTCCATTCCATCGCACCTAGGCATGTCCCATCTAAGCATTCAATTTGATCAAATGTAAAACCCTCTGGTCTTGTACACAAGATGTTGTGAATAAAGTCTGTAGATGACGATGACGACAATATAACTGGGCATTCCTTCAAAAGGGTGTTATGAAAAACACGAAATATATGTGTGTGTGTGTGTGTGTCATAATAATAACCATACTAAATGTTATATCTACAACAACACATGTTACTAATTGTGTTTATTCGAACATACCAAGGCTTTCATTTATGGAAAGATCGTTGGCCTGAGTTAAGTGCACTATGTATTGTTATGAATCTCTCATACAATTCTATCTATGTAATTCCAAGATGGTGTTTAATATGGGGTTCATGATCCCTATATCCCCTTCTCAATTTTAGTACATCTTTTTGGTTGGAAGAGGGCCTTGTGTTCACATGCCAGAAATCCTGAAAAAACAAGGATAGAGCAATGGTTAGAGCACCAAGATGTGGATGATGTGGGTGCAAGGGTTGTACACAAGGTATATTCATGGTACACTCAAGTATCGAGTTAAGATAGGGTTAAGGATTGAGTATAAGTTATTCCTAGGATTAGATGGAGCTATGGGGGTCTATGTCATTGTCTACCTCAAGCTCTAGGTCAATGTATAAATCTAGATCTAGCTCTATGTGGTGGTCTAGGTCATGGTCTATGTCAAGCTATGGGTCTGCTAACAATATATTTGGAGGAATGGAACCTACTAAAATGGACATTATGACCATTTGGAGGCTTAGATATTATGATATTGCAATGCAACCAAATTGAAAGAAACATTTGGAGGCGAAGAGATAGAGGGATTACAATGAACCGTTTCGAGGCCCAGACAACATGATATTGCAGTACACCTAAGTTGAAAGGATTGTTTGAGGCAGAAAGATGTGAGATCACAGTGCACCCTTTGGAGTGTCAGATTGGATCAGATTATGATTAGGGTTATATTATATATTTTTTGGGAAGGGGTGGAGATCAAAAAATGTGTTGCAAAGAGAACACCATTTACATTCATTTCATTTACAATTTTTCTTTTGCAGTTTGTTTTCTTTGTTGATATGAATTTCCTTTGGGATGGAAGAGTATGTATGAGCTTTGATTTCACAAATCTACATATTAATCTTCTTTATGTGAGTGGATTAATCAAGATCTATGTGAAGATTAAAGATAATGAGTAATAGAGGAAAAAAAACAAGTCATGGTAGGTTTCATTATTTTTGACATTGTCAAGCTCTAGGTCAACATCTAAATCTAGATCTATCTCTATGTCATGGTCTAGGTCATGGTCTACATCAAGATCTGGGTCATCATCTAAATCTATCTCTAGTGTGGTCTAGGTCATGGTCTACCTCTATGTCATGGTCTATGCCATGTTCATATTCTAGATCATGGTCTAGGTCTATGTCTAAGGGGGGTAGAGAGTGATATAGTTAGAGTATGAGGAGTGTATGTCATAGTCTATGTTAATATCTAGGTCAATTTCTAACTCTAGATATAGCTCTATGTTGTGGTCTAGGTCATGGTGGGAGATAGTGAGAGTGAGAGAGTGAGAGGAAGAGGGGAAAAAGAGGGGGGTAGAGAGAGAGGGGGGTCTAGGTATAATTCATGGTGTAGGTCATGGTCATGTTCATATAAGTACCCGTATAAGTAATCCATTGGAGGAAGAACAAAAAATTAACACTCACTTTACATGTGAGGCTACATTTCTTTGTTGTACATATCCTTTATTCGTTGTGAGACATACCTTTCCTTTAGATGGAAAGAGAGAGAAGGAGGTAGAGTAAGGGGAAAAGAGGAGGAGGTAGGGAGGGAGAGAGAGAGAGAGAGAGGCAAAGAGAGAGTAAGAGT
>ML799819.1:124357-159869 GCA_009831015.1 Picea engelmannii | reverse complement strand
GAGAGAGAGTGCATGAGAGTGTGATAGGGGGAGAGAGAAAGACACAGAGGAGGGGTAGAGACAGAGTATGAGAAGGATGAGAGGGAGAAAGAGAGGGGGGGTAAAGAGAGAGATAGTGAGAGGAAGGGAAGAAGAGAGGGAGACATAGAAGGGGGGTGGTGAGAGAATGAGAGGAAGGGGGGGATACACAGGGAGACAGAGAGGGGAAATAGAGAGAGAAAGAGGGACAGAGAGAGTGAGACTAAGACTAATAATGACGTGAGAGAGAGAGAGAGAGGGTGTAATAGAGGTGGAAGAGAGAGGGGGGTGAGGGAAAAAGGGGCAGAGAAAGAGAGAGACAGAGAGAGGGAGAGAGAGAGAGTGGAAGAGTGGGGGATAGAGATGGAGTGGGTGTGAGAGTCTGAGGCATGTCAAGGTAAGGTCTAGCTCTAGGTCTTTCCATTCCTTTTAATGTCTAAATATTTCCATGTCTAGGTCTTACCATGTATAGGAGTGTGAGGGAGAGAGAGGGTGATAGACAGGGGGGGTAGAGAGGGAGAGTGAGAGTGAGATAGAGAGGGGGGGGGTAGGTGTAGGAGAGAGAGGAAAAATATAGAGAAGGAATGAAATGATATTTAGGAGCATGCATGCGTTCCTGGAGCAAGTGCACACTTGTTTGAATTCATTTTTTTTTTGGCAAGATTGATAAGGTGTATGTTGACTTGGTTGGATTGAACTTAGGTTCAGGATGACAAACCTAGTGGTTCGATCTGCAAATTCATAAAATCCTCCATTTTTGTGAATACCCCTCTTTATCTCTATCTTTGACGTTCCCGATACATACAATCTAAAAAAAAGAAAATTGTTTTGATCACTTTAAAAAAATATAAAATTAATATTAAAAATTTTCAAAAAATACACGACAAGAACGAAAACATATACCTTATATTTTGTTGGAAAAATAAGATACCATTTTTAGAAAAAAAAAAAATTGTTCACAATGTCTATGAATAAAAGTTGTATATTACGAAAACTAATTCAATTTCCTATGTTTCATCTTCTTACACCATATTCAAATTCATTGTAAACGTACCTTGAATAATCCCTCCAAGTTAAGAGATTGTTGTTTTTTTATGTTTGCATTGCCACTAACGCGTCATGAGAGACCATCATTAACTTGCACTCACCATAAAATTACAGTAAATTACAAATTATACTTGTTATTATTTTTTGTTAAACTTACAACATGTTTGTTTTTAAAATTAATCCAATTATGTTTGTTTGTTTGTTAAAATTAATCCAATTTAAAATTAAGAATAACCCTGACCCACACGACAATGGACGAGAGTATATTTTTTTAAGGTCACGGCCAAGCCAGATGCCAAATTGGTGTATGAGACCCCCTCCTTCCAATGTTTTTGACTAGTGAAGTCTACATAGGTATACGTACCCTACTCCCCTCTCAATTTGAACTTGTGACCTCTTATAAAGAAACACATATTCTTAACCATTAAACCCTCTCAAACTATAAACACATTACACCTATGACAAGAGACAACAACCACGCTGATTTTAAATTTACGAAATATGAACATTATCAATCAAAATTACCCCTTCTTATATCCCCACATCGTACAGGAAAACGTCACAACTTCACGCACGACCCTTCGCTTATTTGAAAAGAAAACCGCGTGAAAACTAGAACCAGATTTTGTTTGAATCTATAGAGATTTTGGAGCAATTCTTTCACCGTATTTTTGAAGAGCTATCATGTCTACACCGCCTGTCGGCAAGTTAGATTCTATTCTATCGACGTGTCTGCATTTTTGGTCTAGCAAAATTAATTTTAGATTTAGTATGATCTTAATTTTTAGAAATGGTATTGTAATTGCTCCACTTTACATATCTTTTTGCTTAATTTTAGATTTAGAATGATCTTAATTTTTAGAAATAGTATTGTAATTGCTTCACTTTACATATGATTATGAATAATATTGTCTTTGTTGGAAGAAGAGTATTTTACTACTTATAATTAAGACGACATGTAATGTTTATGCTACAATTAAAGTAATAAATTACATTTAATTTTTTTTAATAAAATATTAAAATATATATATATATATATATATTTCAAATAGATTTTATGATGATGATGATTACCGTCTATTTTAGCAATATTAGTTTATGGGATTACTTTAATAAATTTAATGAATATTTAAATTTTTTTAATATTTTGTTTTTAAAATTGAAAATAATGTATAAAAACATTTATAATTTATAGTTTTTATGAGTTAACAAATTATGATGATCATTAGAGTTACAAATATTGTACAATTAAACAATCATATTCATATATGAATGAATTAGGTCTATCTCAGGTGGATGGAAAGAATCATTATTATCATTACCACCTAGTTTATATTTCCATTAGTGACATGTTGATATGGCCTTCATCCCTAAAGAATTTAGTTTCTCCTAGATGCCTTACTTAGAATCGAGAGAAGTGCCTCAGGGTTTTCCATAAATATATATTTCAAAAATGGATGTTTTAGATCTTTTCCAAGGCCCACCTTTACTAAGAATCTCATGAGAGTTTGTTCTTATTTTAGCAATGTTATTTTTTTTCTTTATTCTAGAAACACACGAAAGATAGTTTTAAATTTCTATCTTGGAGTTAATGATTCCTTTAGAGTTCATTGGATTTCACTTATTCTTAATATATTCATGGCACCATAATTTCACTCTAAATGTAGTTATGATATCACTTTTCATATTATTGATATTTGGAAAATTGGCCTCATCTTGAATCCCTCCAATGATTTAGCCAAGAAAATAAATTCCCATGTCATTCTCTATTAAGCCTCAAGTGACTTTCACTGGTACCTAATCATAGACTTCAACTCAACAGAAAAAACACAATATTCTAAAAGGAGAATGATGATAGTTACTCTTAATGTAAGATCCTAAACTAGAAAGTTGTTTAGGAATTGCTTTATTTTCTTCCAAATTTCTCCCTAAGTATTGCAACACAAAACTTCATAGCCATGAAGGATAACTACAATAACTGGAATAAAAAGCATATAAGTGACTTTCTATTACTCTTAGAACCACAAATCCACTCCTTTCAAGTTGTTCTCAAGACTAAAACAATATTTATACCATTCGTTAATATTTTACTTTACGACATAGTTCCAATTGATCATATAATGTTGAGAAACTCCAAGATTCTTGCATGAGTTAACTTCATCTATCTTCTTATTTTCATAAATCGTGTTAGGGGAGTGAATATATTGGACTTGATGATCATAGCCTTAGTATTATCAATATTTACCAACATACCAACATTAAAATATAAATCTTTTAGAATTCCCAACTACTTTTAAACATCAT
Source organism: Picea engelmannii (assembly GCA_009831015.1). NCBI lineage: Eukaryota > Viridiplantae > Streptophyta > Pinopsida > Pinales > Pinaceae > Picea > Picea engelmannii. The sequence continues at coordinate 156,500 of ML799819.1, read as the reverse complement.
AGGGAATTCATACAAAAAGAACATCATTAGCATAAAGTGTAAGAGTGGCAACTCTCATCACTAAGGTAGTTCTAGTACAACCTCTTACGTTGAGAGATTGAGTAGTGCTTGTGTTAACCAAAGCATGACAAGAATTGTTGAAGATGAAAGGGTTATGGTTCTTGATCTTCTTCCTCTTCACAATCTACATATAATAATTCATTCTCACTACACTTATTCCTTTTACTAAACTCATTGTCACAATCAAAACATAGCCCTTTTTTTCTTCCTTCACCCATTTGTTGAGGTGTCAACCTTATATATTGATTGAGGTTAAGAGTGGTATCCCAGTTGTCTCTATAGGTGTTACCAACAACCCTTCTAGTAGCCATATTTTACATTCAAATTTTATTTTCCATAGAAAAAGCATACTCCAATGATTTAGGCTCAAAGAGATGTACCTCATGTTGAAGGTTGTACTTTAAACTATCCATAAACAGATATAATAAATTTACCTATGGAATGTTGTTCACTCTAAGATGCAACTTTGGAAGTGATGAATGTGTTCTATATAATTGGAACTCTTTGGTTATGATTTAACAATTTTCCAAATAAGTTATTTGTCTTAATATCTCCATAGTGGGATATTAATTCATCCATAAAATAGATGAAGAGACAATAGAGTCCTTTCCATGATCACAAAGCCACCGGTACCACACAAATTGATCAAATTCTAAATACAAAGGAATCAATAGTTACCTTTTGTAAAGTTGACACTTGTTGTAGATTAAATAATTGCTCCATCTAGAATATCCATGTTATTGGATCATTACCATCAAACTTTCTCATTAATATTTCCTTGACCCTGAGTTCAATCCTCAATGATGTGGATCTTTTAGTGATGAATGATTAATTGTTAATGATTCAAACATATTGTTGTGTAATTGTGTTTCACTTTTGGAATATGTTATCAAGACACAACCCTCTTTTTCATCGTATTATCTTCTTGTAGATCAATTGATGGTATGGAAAAGTCTTAGTTCTGTCAAATTTCCCCATTTTTGTCTTTGAGATTATCTTTGATAATTTCTATGAAATCTATTTTAAACTCTTCAACATATTGGTCTCTTATCACACACACACACACACACACACACACACACACATATATATATATTATGTCAACCTAGTTTATTGTATTATATTGTAAGATTGAAATTTTCTCTTCAAACACGAACATCCTAAACTCTAGTTTCAATGATGAGCTCCCAAGAGATTTAATAGGTGTAGAATCTTTTGCAAAACCCGTTTTCATGTGAAAAAAATATGTACCTATAATTTTCCTCTTTTTCTCTTTATTGTACTTTTTTAATCACCCAAAATAGATATTCTAGTAAAACATTGTGCTAATTTCATGTTAACATACCTTGTAATACTCTAATTAGGAAATTATGTTACTTGTTGAGCTTTCTCTTGATGTGTCTATGAAAATTTCCCCCCTTTGAGTCATAATGTTTTCCCTATAGTAGCTTAATAGGTCTTCTGTACAATCCCATAAGTTAGACCGAATTATAAAATCTGAACAGAAATTTATGGTAATTTTCCTTAAACTTCTAATTTTTTCCCTTTCAAGAGAGTGAACTTACATGGATTTCCATGTGTCCAATTTTTTAGATATACTTATGAAATTTGTATCTAAAATAATATGGTCTACCCCATTGGTAATGAAACTATTTTCACTATATTTGGAGTTTTTGGGATTTGTATATGATTTTTTTACCAAGAACACTTGTTTGAGACTACTATCTTTAGGACTAGTCAAAAACCTTAATTTCAATGACCTATAAATTTAAAAGTATAGTGAACCAAAATATAAAAGTTTGGTACCATGTACTTCAATATGTATTCTTAGCTCCCTGAATTTTTTTCTATCTATAAATTCACAAGGGAAAAAAAACTAATTATAGTGAAAATGGTGAGATGATTCATTTTGAAGGATCCAGACCAAGGACCATAAACTCTCAATATGAAATGTTATGTAAAAAATACCCAAATAACATAAAAACAGAAAGAAGAGGTAAATTTGTGTCTTGATAATGAGAGTGAAAGAATGAATGGGAAGCCTCTTCAAGGGGGAAACCCGCTTTTACAATATAAAAAATTCACAAGATGAGATGATCTCTAAAACTAAGTCTCCTTGGTGTGTGTGTATGAGAAGTCTCTTCAAGGGGGAAACCCACTTTTACAATATAAAAAGTTCACAAGATGAGATGATCTCTAAAACTAAGTCTCTTTGGTGTGTGTAGGAGACAAAGAGTAAAATTTACCATTAATGGGCCTAATCAACCAATAATGAAAACAATAATAGTAATAGAATTGCAATGTCGCAAGATTTAGGGTTTGACAAGAAGCCTCTAACTTGTAAATATGAATTTTAAAATGTTTAGAGGATAATGGAAAACCTTTCTTAACCCATATATTTCAATTAGTTCCTTCTCATGAACCCTCGTTATTTTTAAACCTATTTTTAAACCTACTGATAACATTATAATACAATAATACAACCTCATCCTTGTAACTTTCCACTGTCCTTTTTACATGATTTATATTATCTACTTTCTATCTACACATATAATATATAATATAAAATTATACACATTTCAAAAATACATGAATATAATTCCCTATTGATATGCACATAGCTCAAGGGCTACAAAATATGCTTAAGAGTGCAACCTAATTAAAATTGGAAAAGATAGATGTCTTAAAGATGGATGCAATGGGGATAACAATGCATTTTAGGAGAACATGCCTTGTTTTTGCTTGAAATTTATGTAGAGAAGATCCCATACCTATTGATTGATGAAAGTCCTCAAGGGGAAGAAAATGACTTCAAGTAATGTGTTGTTGTTCTATAAATGCTTATGTGTTGTTCCCTAGAGATGTTGATGCTGCAAAAATATGAATCCATGTATCAAAAGTTCCACTACTAAGTTATAGCTCATGATCTATTATGAAGTCCCTATGTATTTAAATATAATGAACTACACGTATCATTGTTTCCAATATGTGATCCAAATGTTGGTACTATTGGAATTTGAACTAATATTTCCATGGAAGAGAGAAAGGCCTATTGTATGTTGAGGCTAGAGGTAGTTCAAAAAAATGTGTATTTTGTAATAAGGATACCATATACACTATATGTATGAGAAAATATCGACAATTATCATAGTGAAAACTCCAAAAACATTCATGCATTCCTTTTAACCACTCACTACACAAGAGTTTGATGAAGATTGGAAACTTAGAAGGATCAAAGGTTGCAATTTTCATATGGTACAATGGCCAATGGTGTTGGTGCAAGTTCTTCTGCATGTACTTCAAGCCTTCATTTGTTATGGTCTTGTAGATTTCATGTTCCTCCTACGATGGGTATACTCTATGGTGTGGCCAACTTTTAGGTTGAAGTTCCACTATGAACTAACTATCAACTTGCATATTGTTAGTCTAATTTTTTATGGTCTTGTAGATTTCATGTTCCTTCTATGATGGGTCTACTCTATGGGGTAGCCAAATTTTAGGTTGAAGTTCCACTATGAATTAACTATCAACTTGCATATTTTTGGTCTTATGAAGAAAATGAACTGGTGGTGAAAAACCAAGTGAAATTACATGAGATAGCGGGTTCCAGTAGGTGTCGACTAAAGATGGTTCAAAATCCTATAGTTCCCTCTACATAAATAAATCAAATCTAATGTTCTAGAGTGCCCTCCCTAGAAACCCCCCCCTTCGGTTGGCATTCAAATCTATTGTTGTCATGACTGAGTTAGTATCATATTTTTTTATGAAACTCATTTCATCTAAAAGTAATCATATCCATTTGATATCCATAATAGGTTGGTATCAGTGAGCCAATCCTCAATACTATATATTACCATTGTTATCGAACAATCTGTATCTCGGTAAAATCCCAACCTAATCCATGGAAGTGTGACAACTACATGAATACCTACCCAATGCCACCTTAGATAGACACTCCCCTTGCTTTAGTGATGATGAAATCACCACAAGGGGGGAATCTCGGCGACCCTAGGGAAATTGGGATGGAAAGTGAGAGAATGATCAGTGGATCCCCTATAGGTCAATATTGTATATGAATAAAGGGATTGAAGACGAGTATTGTGGAAGGGTAAATGGTTTCCAAGTGTTGTTCACCTGCAAAATAGTGTTGGCCCTACCCAGAACAAGAAAAATGATGATAAACCAGGCCTCTAATTAATGGGGAATCAACAAAATAAGATTGTTTTCCTAGAACTCCAACATATATTAGATTTACTACAACAAATAACAAGTTATAACAATTTTCACAATTGAACATAAAAAACAACAAATAAGTATTGGATGATCAAGCCATAAACATGTAGATAATATTTCAATACTTAAACTCAACCTTTGATGGAAAAATATGGCTGAAAAAAGATGTTATTAGAAATATATTATGGCATCCTTGTGGTTGTAGAAAATTATTTCTACAACAGTAAGTTCTAGCCATTGAAATTCACAAGCAAAGTACCTCAATGAAAGACCTTGACAAGAAGAATAATTAGCACTAATTACTTGCAATTTTCAACAATAGAAAGAACTGTAGTAAAAAATGAAGAGAAAGTAGTTTTTTGCAACCCTAATGGTTGTATGATTAATTAATAAAAACAAAATGAATTAGTTGGTCAATCAAGATTCCCCTAGGGCACAAGAAATCCTTAAGCATGAAGAAAAATTTCCAACCTAGACAATTGCAAAATCTCAACTTTTTGCGTATACCAATGCAATGATTTTATATCTCCAATGAAAATTATATTAGTGCCTCATAAATTTGGTTTTGGAGTCTCTTGTTGTAAGAGATAGTTATGTTACTTCTCTAGGGATGTGATCCTTTTTACTCCCTAGAGAAAACAAAACTAGCAAGGTAAATCTAGGAGGGTGTAAGCCTTTTTACTACTTCTCCAAGGTTTGCTCATATGCTTCCAAAGGAAATGTTAATCATCCATGTTTCCAAAGAGAAGGGGGTGCATCATCCAACATGTGGGATTCATGCCCCAAATGAAGGTCCAAGTGACCTTGTGCCTTCATGATCAAACTTTCACCTGTCAATGTTCTGCAAAGACAAACAAGTACGCCCTCCAAGGGTCCACAAGTCACAATATCATGGCAAGTAAGCCATATATAGTAAAGGAACCACCCGAACATGTTCATCAAAATTCACCTTTTCAAAATAGACAAATTCTCAAAGACCTTATACAATTTGCCAATTTTAGATATGGGAGGGGTGTCATAATGCCCCTATTGGGTGAACCAATTCCTCAAGTAGGGGATGTTCCCAAGGAGAAACATTTATAAATCATGTAGTGAAGGTGAGTTGTATAAGGTTAGACCTCTAGGTATGGGGTTTCATGACATACAAGGACTCATATTGTCTCATTTATGAGCACCTTTATTGAAGGCTAGCCACTTCCTTTTCCACTTTTTGTTTTTTAAGGCATATTTTCCAAGCCCTTTGTTAGCCATTTTCTTTGCATTTGTTACCAAGTTGAATAAAATAAGGGGCACTAAAAAGGAAATACATAACACACATACTCTCTACCTTGGTTGACATTCCTTTCAAATTTGAAGAAAATAAGGGGCACTAAAAAGGAAATGCATAGCCCACAAACGCTCTACCTTGGAAAGTTTCAGTAATTTATTAATTATTTATTTTATGGGTTCATTAATTTTTTGAGAAGCATTTTGTTGCTCTCAAGATCCCAAGGTGAGCTTTTGTTGCATGGTTTTTTTTCTCGGGCACCTCCGAGCCTAATGTCCCCTTCTTCCCATGAAATGAGGTACATTTCCTTCTTCGGTCAATAATCCCAACAACCTAAAAGATGGGGAAGTGGAGGGGAAGAAGTTATGGAAGGTGGAAAGTACGAGCAGGAATGGTATGATGACCCTTCAAGGAGACTCCCCAATGGAAACCATTTCTCTAAGGGTGGCCACTTACTAGGAAACCATGACACTCACCAAGGTGAAATAGGGAAAAAAATATAATTTCCAAGAAGGTGTTTTCAAAATCAAGAAATGATTCTTTGCAACATGTTTAAATGATTCAAACACTAAAATGGTACTTACCAAAATACCAAACTTGTTGCCTCATGAAGCAAGACATATTGTCCTATGTGGGACAAGATGGGTGTGGTGGATGTTGTTTCCATCGATCGGATGGTGATGTGTTGTGGATGAAGGGTTATGCATGTTGGGTTGCCTCTCGGTACTCCATGTCTGCAACCTAATGACTTCAAGATATCATCTCCTTAGTTATCCCTAGAAGTGGGGGATAACAAGCACCACAGTATTAATTTCATAAATAGTGTGGGATTTGTATAGGCAATCACCACTATGGGATAGGTATAGAAATCACATTAGTTTCATGTAGGTTGATCAATCTTATAAAATATTGAGTGGGGTGTTTTTTAACCTTGAGATCAAGATAGAGGATAAGGTATGTAACTCTAGGTTTACATACATGTATTTTAAGAATGAATGGGCTGAGGATAAGAATTCCATAAAAGGAAAATACCCATTGTATCCAACATAGATGGTATAAAGTGGTCCCTCTCTGGTGTGTAAAGGAATTTTTATTCACATATCCACAAATATTGAGCATTTGGAATTAAGGGGAAACAAATAATGAGAACTAGAGATGCATCTTTCTTCTAATGATTGTCTCCATTAAAACTCGAGAAAGTAGGTTTAGGGATATGTGGTTGGAATTGAACCATTGGAAAAAACAAGAATATAGCCATGCAAATAAGTCAACTATGTTTACCATGTACAAGGTGTCTAGAATTTTCTTGTGCATGCTCTAGCGCATATTGGTCAAATGGAGTATTTTTTCTTTTGATTTCCTCAAGATTATGTAATCCAAAAAAAAATAATGTGTCATTGAAAATAACTTGAGTCACTCTTATTCTCACACATGGATTCTTAGTGTGATGTTCACTTTGAAGTGGTAGCTAGTGTTGGGACTACGTTTTGAAATGTACCCTAGAGAGTGTTGCGATGATTTTCATCATGGTGTTGGGTATGTGTTATATTCTTTGCATGAGTAGTAGTGTCTTCTTTGCACCAAGCACGAAGGGGGGTTTAAGAGCCCTCCCTTGGGGGGTGCAGGGGTAGCACCCCCGAGATTTTTTTTTCGTTCATAAATGTGTCACATTTTTGCCTCGTTTTTCATGTTTCCTCAATTTTCGTGTCCATTGTTGGGTGGTTTTTCGGCACATGTTTTTTTGTCGATGTTTTTCTATTTCCGGTTAAGGAATTATGGTTTTTTACTAATCCAAGTCATTGGTTTAGGGTTTTGGATGTCGCTAGATCCTATATGTATATTGTATTGTAAACAATGTATCACTATGAATGAATATAGAATATGCTAGTTTTCTCGGTTTAGGTTTCCAGGGGAAACATATATGTGTAATGTTTGTATTTTCCATTGTATCTTTTCTGTTCTTTTACTGAAAATATGTTTGTAGTAAATATTGTACAAGGTTAAAATATACATTTGGTATTAGAGCTTTGTTGGCTTCAGGGGGATGCCTTTGTGGTCAAGGATTTGGCTCATGACTGTGATAATCCTTGTTACAATGGGAGATATGTGGTATTGATTTTTCAGGTGAAAATAAATGGCAAACAATTCAAAAATGGAAATCAAGAATTTTAATGGAAAAGTTTTGATCTGTGGAAGCTCAAGATGGAATAATTGTTGGTGGAAAGAGATCAATGGATCATGGTAAATCCAAGTAGTGCACCTATAGGAACTTCAACAAATGACTGGAAAAAGTTGGATCAGAAGACGAAGAGCACAATTTGATGATGTCTCTCAGATTCTATATTACTGAATGTGTGAGAGGAAGCTACAACCAAGGATTTATGGGATAAGTTAGGGAAGTTGTATCGGTCTAATTCCCTAGTAAATAAACTATTCCTGAGAAATAATTTGTATAACCTGAGGATATTTGATGGAGACTTGGTGGCAGAGCATTTGAACGCCTTCAATATTGTGGTAAGTCAGTTAGTATCTCTTGAGATTAAAATTTCAAATGAAGATAAGTGTATCCATTTATTGTTCTCTTTACTGGACTCGTGGGATATTCTGGTTGTGGCCATAGGTAGTAATACAAATTCCTTGAATTTTGATGCAGAGGTCTCATCCTTGTTGTCGGAGGAGATGAGACAGAAGAATATGGAAGGATAGAGCAAAAAAACATTATTTGCAAGAGGATGCTCCTAGGAAAGAAATAGATCTAAGTTCTCATGTGGGAGATCTAATTCTAAGGGAAGATCTAAATCTCCTAGAAAGTTTGTAAAGGTATGTTGGAGATGTGGAAAGCAAGGGCACTACAAGAAGCGGTGTAGATCCAAAGTTGAGAAAAATAAGGGATATGAAGAATCTCCTTCTACATAAGAAAATACCTCCAAGGAAGAAGGAGGGGATGTGTACTTGACTTCTCCAATCACACATGCAGATCATGAGGCATGGTTGGTTGACTCAGGTGCATTCTTTCATATGACTCCCCATAGGGAGTGGTTCTATGAATATGAAAGGTATGATGGAGGTAATGTTTTCCTAAGTGATGAATCGAAAAACAAAATCATAGGTTGAGGAAAATTCAAGTTGAAGCTCATAGATGGAAGGATTAGAAAACTACATAGTGATCTACACATCCCAAGATTGGACATAAATTTTATTTTTGTAAGAAAAATGGATGATGCAGGGATAAAAACAATATTTGAAAAGGAAACATGCAGGACGGTTCGAGGAGATATTGTGTTGTTTAAGGGAGTTCGGTTTAGAACTCTGTATAAGATGCAAGGAAGCACTATTAGTGATGGGTTTAATAGTTCTATTTTTCTTGATATTGGAGTTGAAGAAGAAATAACTCCTACAGTCTATGGAGAAAAGGTTATGTTGTGGCATCAAAGACTTGGCCATATCGGAGAGAAGGGTCTTCAACTACTACATGGTAAAGGTATGTTTGAAGGTATGTCTAACTTCTCTTTGGATTTTGATTTCTATGAACATTGTGTATATGGGAATCATAATCGGGTAAGATTCCCCTCTGGTGCATCTAGGACAGAAGGAATTTTACAGCTAGTTCACAGTGATGTTTTTGGACCTGTATTGGTCCCATCATTGGGAAAATCTGTGTACTATGTCTCATTTATAGATGAATTCTTGAGGAATACTTGTATATACTTCCTCAGGAAGAAATATGAATTTGTTGATAGGTTTAAAGAGTTTAAGGCTCTTGTTGAGAATCAAACAAAGAAAATAATTAAGGTGTTGAGGAAAGATAATGGCGGAGAGTTATTCGGGAATGAATTTTAAGAAGTATGTAAGAAGTGAAGTATAGAAAGGAAGAAGACTACTTCATATACACCTCAAGAGAATGGAGTTTCATAAAGGATGAACAGGACAATGATGGAAAAAGAAAGGTGCATGCTCAGTGGTGTCGGGTTAGGGAAAGAATTATGGGTAGAGGCAGTGAGTACTACATGTTACCTAGTCAACGGATCACCCTCATCAACGCTGGATTAAAATAATCCACAAGAGGTATGGACCCCTAAGAAATCTTCTCTCACACATCTCAAGGTATTTGGTTGTGATGCATATGTTGATGTTCCAAAGGAAAAAATGAGTAAGATAGATAAGAAGGATGAAAAATGTATCTTTATTGGATATAAAGATGGTCTCAAAGGTTATAAGCTTTGGAAACCAAAAACTAAGAAGGTATTTTTTAGCCAAGATGTGGTATTTAGATAAATGAAGGATGTTGTTAAAAATGAAGTCCTTCCAAGTAAGGAAGAACCAGAGAAAATAGAGTTTTATTTAAAGGATGATGAATTAGACTCTATAGAAGAACATGAATAAGAAGAAGAAGATTCCTATACTCCAATATTGAGGAGATCAGTTCAAGAAAGAAGGCTACTAGAAAGGTATACTCCATCTTATTTCCATTCAAATTTAGCTTTGTATATTACTGATGATTATCCTAGAACTGTCAGGGAGGCAGTGGATTCAGAGGATGGAAATCTCTTGAAAAAGGCCATGGAAAAAGAAATGGAAGCCTTGGATAAGAATGAGGCTTGGGATCTAGTGGAGTTGTTGAGAAAATATGTTGAGAAAATATTGCATAGGTTTAATATGCAAGAATATAAAATGGTCAAGGTTCCTATTCCTCTTGGTGTAAAGTTATTTGCAGATTAGTGTCCCAAGACATAGGAAGATGAGGAGAACATGTATCGTGTTCCATATGTGGTTGCAATTGGCAGTTTGATGTATGCAATGGTCTATACTAGACCAGACATTGCACATGCAGTGGGAGTTTTGAGAAGGTATATGTCAAAACCATGGAAGGAGCATTGGACAACAGTAAAAATGGTTTTTAGGTATTTGCGTGGCACTACTAGCTATGTATTGTGCTACCAAGGAATACTAGGATTGGAGAGAGTGGTGGATATACATGTCTTTGTGGTTGCATACCAGGATGAAGATCTAGATCATGGGAGATCTACAAGTGGGTATGTGTTTAACGTGTTTGGAGGAGCAATAAGTTGGATGAGCAAAAGACAGGTTGTAGTGGCACTTTCAACTATAGAAGTTGAATACATGGCAACCACTCATGCAAGTAAGGAATCATTATGGTTACAAAGATTGTGTTAAGGTATTGGGTTGGTACAACAAGCTATAAGGATATATTGTGACAGTCAGAGTGCAATTTTTCTGGCGAAGAACCCGAATTATCATTCAAAGACAAAGAATATTGATATTCAATATCACTTTGTGAGAGACATGGAAGAAGACAAGAAAGTATTGTTGATGAAAGTGGACACTTTCAAGAATGTTGTAGATTCATTAAAAAAATCTGTGAGCACTGAGAAGTTCTATTGGTGTAGAGGATCCATGGGCATTGTTGTCCTATATTTTTGACTATGTAACCCTGTAACCCTCTGTATGCAAATAACACAACAAGTGGGAGAATGTTGGGTATGTGTTATATTGTTTGCATGAGTAGTAGTGTATGCATTGCGCTGGGCGTGCAAGGGGGTTTGAGGGCCCCCTGTTGGGGTGTGCAAGGGGGGAAAATACCCTCGCACGAGGGTTCGGAGGTAACACCTTGGAGAATTTTTTTTTGCCTCAGGAAACATGTCACATTTTTGCCTTATTTTTTTTGTGTTGCCTCAATTTTCATGTCCATTGTTGGGCGGTTTTTCGACACATGGTTTTTTGCCAATGGTTTTCTATTTCTAGTTAAGTAATTAGGGTTGTTGACTAATCCAAGTCATTAGTTTAGGGTTTTGGATGATGCTGGCTCCAATATGTATATTGTATTGTAAACAATGTATCACTATGAATGAATATAGAATATGATGGTTTTCCTAGTTTGGGTTTCCATGGTGTTATAACCCTAAATTGCACCACACATGCTTACCTGGCATTAGGCCAACTCATATCCCTTCTTTGCCAAAACATTGTTGAACAAATCTCTCAAAATCCTCTTTTATAAAGGCCCACGCTTCCTAATCCATTATTGCATCCGTGTACACGCTGGCTGACCCAAAACAACCAGCGTGGACCGACAAAAGCATGAAAAAAGAAAAGTTGCCGATGGAACAAAAATATATGGGTGAGTTAACTGAAACTCCCGGCCATGCATGGCCGAGGGTTTGTCCAAATACCTAGCTCCTTCTAGCCTATAAAAGAAGGGGTAGGGGTCCCATTTGGAGGAGGAAAAATATAGCAAAGAAACTCTGCCCATTTACGTATTCCCATTGTCCCAACCCTTTAGCATTTCCTTATGCCAAAGGAGATTCAAAGCAAAGTAGTTGGAGGACAGAAGAAGAGGATCCCAGGATCAAGTTCAAGGAGCGATGGCCAGTCTCAACTTTTGTAAGTTGACTCGTTCAAAGAAATAAAGAAAGTGCTTTTCCCGTCCCAATTCATAAACTGTTTATAGTTTGATCAGTATATGTTTGGATTTCTAACCCGCTATTATATAAGTAGTATGCATGCATAGATGTTGCTCTTCTTGAAGGCAGGTCAGCTTTGGAAGGAGTATTGCGAACAAGTAATCAAGCACAATGGAGGATCAACATCAAACGTCGGTAACGAGGTAGGTTGATCTTTCCATGCATTTACTAAGAAAAGGGGATTTAAATCTAGGGATGAAGGTAGAAAGTAATTTCTACTCGGTCATATCTGCATGCAAATTCTGAACTCTATTTGCTAGTCTGTAGGGTGTTTTTCCCCAACAACAAAATTGGCGACCATACTGGAGAAACTCTCTAGGGTTCCTGGAATTTTATTTAGTTTTTGGGTAGTTTAAAGACTAGATTTTCTTGCCTGTCTTTTCTTTTCGTTTCTGTAAGGTCTGAGCTAGAAGGGAGTCTGGTTTTCCATACCAGCTTTCCCTGACTTTTGCTTGACTGTGTTTTTTGGGACCCACAGAGGTACACGCGGCCTGCACAAGGTCTGCACGCATGTACCCACATCCTACCCTCTTACAGCCCGAGTGTGAATGCTAGCTATAGAGGTAGCAGTAGCGTGTAGAGTTCAGAGAACCTCAGAGGAAATCATCCTCTTCCCTGTCAGAATCACACATTCTCAGGGGGTTTTCTGGAATTTTGTCTGAAGTCTTCTTCGCTAGCAGTCCTATCTCAGATTGTTTTTGCTTTATCATTTTTTTTCTTACATTATTTGTTTTTCTGTTAGAAAGAGTATCCAAGCCTTCAAGGGATCTTGGTTATCAATATCAGTGGTCACTTCCTGGTTTGGCCTGTCTGTTTTCATTTTTTCTTAGAGTTTAGATATACACGCGTCCTACACAAGGTCAGCCCACGTGTACATGCCCTTTGTCTCTGTTCAGTGCGCATTCGCACGCGTGCTGTTTGAGTAACAGTCGCGTGCTTATACATGATACTTTTTGTTAAGGGTAAGGCAATCATCCTTTCCCTTGATAAGAATTATTCCTCTCAGGTGTTTGAATCTTTGTGTGAATAGTCAATAGCTTAGGATTAATCTTACCCTTAGCTTGCTTTTTCTCATTTAAAATGTTGTCAGAAAAATACATTTTTTTTTTACGGTTTTTAGACAAGTGTGAGAGTCATTGTTTTTACAATTTCTATTGTGTGATTTGTTAATCTGATTCTTTGTGATCTGCGATTAGGCCAGAATTGTTTTTCTTGGTTTTTGCTTGTCGGTATTTTTCCTTTCTTGCTTTACTATCATTTAAAATAAAATAAAAAATCTTTTCATTCTCTTGTTTGGTTGAACAGTGTGTTTCTGCATTATTAGGCCAGGGAAAAGTCTTTAATTTCATAAGTTTTTTTGGTTCACTTAGATCATAAGTAGCTCGTAGTCGAGTGAAATTCCTTTGAGTTTGCTGTCCAAAATCTTAGAAAAATTAAAAATAATTTTTGAAAAGTTGTCGAAATTTTGCATTCAGTAAAAGTTTTGTTTCCAGCTTTTTTATTCATTTTTTTCTTTCATCTTTTACACATCATCAGTTTCACCCTCATACCTCTGGACGTAAGACAAATCCATAAAATTAATGCTAAATTTAAAATCTACTAGACTTTTATGTTTGTAGGGTTCACAAACTAGTTCAGGACTAGGGCCTTAGATTAGGTTGGAGAGGAAACTCTTCAAGGCCATTTAAAACAAAAAATTAGAGTCCGAGATAGGGAGTGTCTAAGTCCAGTTTCATGAAATTTATCTGGGACCCCCCTCTAACACAGGGGATAAACATGAGGTCGTGTGTGGAAAGGTAGCAGAGATAACCCCTCCAAAGCCGGACCAATCGTAGTGGAGAACACATATAGAGGGCTTGTTTTGGGATTCCGTCGTTTGCATTTTCCACGGGGCTTCGTGGGTCTCGAATACGTTCGAGGTCCTCAGTTTTCTTCTGGACCATTTTCTCTCGATACCCTTGACAGGTTTCGGGCTCGATACCCTGCTCATTGTGGTCTACCCGACTTTCGACTGTATCCGCCTGGTGACTGTTCGCGTGCTGGCAACCTATTTGCCAATCTTTGTTAAGGACATACACAGGTGACTGTGAGGGTATACCGTGGTACCTAGGACAGACATCGGGCCACGCTTTGAAAAGTATACCTGGAGGGTGCTTCCGTGTTCGAGTTGCACTTGCACCGGTAAGTTGCTCTAATGTTGGTTGTTGTAATTGTTCTTCCAATTAATTTAGTGTTTCCTTGTCTTATCTTCTAGGGATTTTTTTTTTTTGTAGTGGGTGTTACTTTTGAGCATTTAGACTACCTTAGAGTGTCTTGGATCTTCTCACACAGTGGAGGATCCCGAGCTCCACCGGTCACAAAGGCTTCTTGGCCTGCCACCGGTTACACTGGAGCCACCCCCGCCACCATTAAGGCAGAAGCTAGACCAACAAGGGTCTTTTGAAGCGACCGGGTTAAAACCTATTGTGCCCGAACAACCCCCAGAGGAATCGACCATTTTGGACCTTGAAGCAACCACTCTTGGCTCGATTGAAACCCAAACCACTAATTTCTTGGCACCTTTTATTGTACCAATTCAATTTCACGAGTGCCAGAGAGTGTCGCACACAGCAATGGAAACAAATGTTGTTACTCCTTTTGGGAATTATTCAATTCCCACCATGGTTGTCACCATAGGATAGCTTTCATCTCCTAACCCACCGTCATCGGTCTGAGACACCATCGTCTCGACCGCAACTACTTCGCACAGTGGTCCGAACCCGTCTTTGGCGGCGGCCACAACCCCTTTCACACCAAGTGCGACAGGCCCTCCATTGTCATACAGGATGCCTAGTTCGGGTACAAGTCCTGTACTTTCCTACTCCACTTTATAGACTTTGGGTCTGAGGGCAGGGAGCTCTAGCGCTCCTCTGCAAGGTCACATGGGGGGCACTTATTCTCCTTTTAACACTTTTCCTTATGGAGGGGGTCATATCCCTCCTTCGTCCCCTTCACTCGGTGGCTCGCATTAGCAATCCGTCGGGCAACCTACACACAATAGTTTATTTGGAGCGGGGAGTCAAGGAACACCTTCGCATAGTATGCCGGTAGGTTCGACACCGTTTTCTTTGAACGGAACGTTTGGTAACAACGCTTTCTTGTCAGCCGCTTTCCCAACTGGGGGCAACCCCATTTTTGGACAATCTACTCTTGTGTAGGGTACTATTCCTGCATAGGGGGAAAACCTAGCAAGACCTTGGAATTCAGGGCAGGGATTCGTTCCCTCATCCGGAATACCGATCTGGGGTAATTCTTTCCACAATTAATGGAACCCTGAACAAACTACTATGCCTATCCCCACGTGACC
Organism: Picea engelmannii; assembly: GCA_009831015.1. Classification (NCBI taxonomy): domain Eukaryota; kingdom Viridiplantae; phylum Streptophyta; class Pinopsida; order Pinales; family Pinaceae; genus Picea; species Picea engelmannii. The sequence continues at coordinate 141,112 of ML799819.1, read as the reverse complement.
GGTATGGGGTAATCCTTCCCAAAGTCCTTCGAATATAATGCATTCCTAGCCATCTATGTCCTATTTGGGAAATCATCCGATGATGTCTCCAAATGTGCAAAATCCTTACACTGGCTAGGGCCATGGTTTCTACCAGAATCTGGGCCAGCAACCAAAATTTTCCTGGCAACCTAGTGCCAGTCAAACTCCAGGTCCCTTTTTCCCAGGTTATCAGAAGCAACCCAAACTACCATTCTTGGCAACTTTACATTTCCAGATTTGACAAGGTTGTTGAATGACCCTATTTGTCATGATCCGCGTTGGCCTCCTATGCTGACGAAGTTTCCTTCGGACATTCCAAAGTTCAAATCCAAGCCTAACGAAGATCCAGGAGATCATGTGACTACCTTCCATCTTTGGTGCTCATCTAACTCATTGAAAGATGACTACGTACAGTTACGATTGTTTCAACGTACTCTCATTGGGAGTGCCGTGAAATGGTACATTGAGCTCGATCGCTCAAGACACTCTTCTTTTGGCGAACTGGCGATGGATTTCCTGAACCATTTCCAGTTACCTGTGAGATACGACGCTGGCACAAAGCTGCTCACCAATTTAGAACAGACAACAACGGACCATATCTCTGATCACATCTGAGAATGGAGATGCCAGAAGAGTTTAATCAAGGTACTAGTCCCACCAGCATTCTTGCTTGAGTGGTTCCTTAAGTCTTTGGTCCCGCAGTTATCCAAAGACGTCGCGATGTCTGGAGTTTTCTCCGAAGAAGATGCCATCATGAGGGCTCAATAGTTTGAGCTCATCTATTCTTAGTCTGGTTTATTATACAACATCTTTCCAGATGCGCCACATTCAATACTGGATAAAACTAGACAGAGAGTTGGACCACATGTCGATGGTATTGATGGTTCAGCACAAACAAAGCCCGTTAAGAAACTGATGCAACAATTGCAATAGTTGTTGATACAACACACAACATCCAGCCAAACTACTGCTTTGGTTGCTCCCCCTACCAAAACTTCGGATGTACACACAGTGCAATTGACTAATCCAAAGGCCACCCAACAGCTTGAAGGAAAGAAAAAACAATGAAATAAGGGTAAGGGGGATAAGAAACCCACTGATAATTCTAATGGGGACAACACTGAGAGACGAAAGGTGAGGTATCCATACAACTTGTGTGCGGAAGACCACCCGAGACATCTATTTCCTCGACTTGTAGAGGCCCAAAAATTTGTCACACAGCAACAACAAGCATTGTTGACTAATCCATTTCAACGTGGGAAAAATCTAACTCAAGCCTCTGTAAGCACGAAAGGGGGTAGCCAAGAAACCTGCCCTCCTCCGAACAACCCCTCACCCATGAACGTATATATGGTTAGGGGTGATGCTTTCATATCGACTAGAGCGCACGACTATAGTAAACCAAGCGCTTCTGAGAAGGGTAAAGAAGCTGATCTCCCATCTCTTCCTCTACAGATTGAGAAGACGTTGGGAGAAACAATGACACGCATTCCAAAAGGTGCATTTAAAAAATCTTCTCATAACCCAAATGCAAGGGCCGCCCAAAACTACTCTGTGGTGGAAGATTTATCACAAACCCCTTGTGCGATGTCCGCTTTGGAGGTCCTCCAAAGCTGCCCTTCTCAAAGGAAAGCCTTGTTAATCGATTTAGGATCTACTGAGACTTGTAAACCGGGTACAATCATGTTGGATACAACCAACTTAAAACCTCGTCTGCCTTACCACGTAGCATTTCAGATAGTAGTGGCTTATCCCACAAAAAAATTTACTCGGAATATTTTCCGCACGGTGGTTGATGAGGGCACCTCGACATGCGTTATGTCGTTGGCATGTTGGAAGGCCATTGACCAACCCGTTTTGTCTCTGTCACCTACTCTCCTCACCGCTTTCGATGGTCGTTCGTTCCGATCACATGGTATCATTCCTTCTTTCCCTGTGCAGCTAGGAGGGAAGACCGTGTGTGTCAAAGTAGAGGTAGTCGATGCTCCCCTCGACTATAACCTCTTGTTAGGAAGGAGTTGGACTTATGCCATGCAAGTTGTGGTTTCTACAGTTTTCCAGGTCTTATTGTTTCCACATGAGGGCCGAATAGTGACCATCGATCAATTGTCTTTCTCTAGACCTAACCCTGCATTGGGGGCATCCACGATCTCGATTATTGATAATCCTCAACCAGGTGTCGTCAACATAGGGGTTGGTTTGTGCCCATATTTGATGGGGACATTCGATTACCCGCCCCCTCAAGGAAATATCAAGTTTATATCCAATCACCATAAGGTTGAGATTTTTCAAGTTTCGTCGTTCTGCATGACTTACTTCGATGATCCGTGGATACTTCCTTCCCCATCAGCCACGATGGATGAGGCATGGCACCTGGATATGTCCATGCCATTTTCCGTCGCTGAAGTAGCATACTCTTTAGTCCAACAAGCTTCAGCTAACACTAATCCAACTCCTGCACAAGAGTTAGATCCACTTCTAGAGCCTATCTGGGCTTATGGTTCTCTCGCTAACACCGATTCATTAGACTTAGTCTTTCCCTTTAATGAAGCAGTAATCGAAGCAATGACTAGTCCAGACAAACCTTGGGAAGATCTTCATCACAGATCATATTTCCTCCCAGAGTTAAGCCGAATCGAAGCAGAATAATTCACCGTGACTATGACTGGAGATAGGTCTTGTCATACTAATCCCTTAGCTACACACAAGATCTATGATGAGGGTAATATGACAACCATTGCTGAAACGATACCTATCAATATCTCCAGAACCCATGGCATCATAGACAATGTTTTCGTTGGAGCATATAGCTCCCCCAAGGAGATGTCAGGCATCAACCCACAAAGAGTCTATCATGAGCTAACTTTGTTGTTTTTCAAGCTCGCTTTGAGATCCAAAAGAAACATCCGACGAGATTGCATTTATGCTTTTCGATCTTGTCTAGAATAACTGAGAAAATTAACCATTATGGAGTCTTCTTTAGTCCCTTTTCAGACTCCTTAAAGATGAAAAGATTGATGAGTGACCTTGTTTCTTCACACTCGTTCAATTGGTCCAGAAGAACGTTCCTTAAACAGGTCTTCTTTTAAACCCTTTTCAGACCCTCTAAACATGAAAAGATTGTCGAGCGATCTTGTGGCCTTTCACGCTCGTTAAACTAAAATTTGAAGTCACGTCTATCTCGTGGTAGTTTACCCCTTTTTCGGTCCGAACGGTCAACTGTACGAGCAAAGGTATACTCTATGGAACTTTTGTTCTTTAGAAGAGTACTCTTAGGTATAATTTTATCCCTTTTTCAGGCTCGAGGGACCAAACTTGTGAAAAAGGAACCCCCACGGAGTCCATAGTTAAGCTCTTTTCAGACTCCCTAAAATTGAAAAGATTGTCGAGTGACCTTATTCTTTCACACTTGTTAAAATTGGTCCAGAAGAATATTCCTGACGGAGTCCATAGTTAAGGTTTTTTCAAACTCCTTAAAAATGAAAAAATAACCGACTGATCTTGTCCTTGTCACACTCATTAAAATGGTTTTGAATCGACGTCTAATTGGTGCTAGTTTACCCTTTTTCGAACTGACTAGACTATCTTAGAAAAATGTACCCCAATGGAGTCTCCTTTTATGTTTTTTTAGACTCTCTAAATATGAAAAATCACCGAGCTTACCTTCTCTCGGCTCGTTAAATTTACATCGAAGGACGTTACCATTGTGTGTTTTGTTAACCGCGTTTGCATACCTTATACATCAGCCTTGTAACAATTTGCTTCTGTGTCTTAACACCTTTGGCCCTCGGAGGATTTTTCTCGAGTATCATTCTACTAGAACATCAGTCTTGTCCTTATGCCTTGAACTTGTATGTTTGCAATACTCGTTCCTCCACTGTAACGTAATATTCCTTTATTCTTTTTCCCAAAATTATTGAAAACGACAAAAAATCAAATATACCCCAAAAAGAGGAAGGGAAAAGTATTTTCTTTATTGGCAGCGTCATGAGTCGCCCTTGGATGAAGAACATCTGTCCGTTTGTTCATCAGACTATGGGATGTAGTACAACCTTAGGAATATTTTCTCGCTATATAGAGTTGTGTCCTCCACCGTTTGGTTATCCTTCCAAACATATGGAGAGTTTGCGTTGCCTTCTGCTTCGTAGACTTATGATTAATGCCATGCTGCCTGAGTCTCATTATTTGTCGTGCTATTATCCAAGGGAATTTTTTCACCAAGCCTTAGTCAGCCCCTCTGCAATATATCTCTTGTCCTCATACCCGACCATCCTAAACATCCAATCAAGTCCTTGTTTGAAATCACTGAATCCTTCAGTCTAATCATCAAGATTATCAAGTCCATGATCGACAAGCCGTCGAAGACCTCTGGGTAGTGCAGTCATACACTCATATTACACTCCTACCCAAATTTTGAAGATTTTGAAGTTGTTGCTCGAGCTCTGAAGATCTCATCTCCAGCCATCAGGCTGAATCAACTTCTGGAAGATGGATACTCTATATGTATATCTTTTTGATTTCGAGATGTAGCTCCACTGTGTATTGTTCGTGGCTACTCTTTATAGTTATTTGACATGGATCTACAATGTATTTGATTAGTAGCCATGATTCTATTTTATCCCGAGCATGGGTATGCCCACCTCGGTGAGACATTTGTTATTTTGTAGACGACACCTCCCGGTTCCTGATCCTTGGGCTCAATCGTTCAACACATTAGTAAAGATTGGTATTGTATTTTGGCCATCAGATGCTCTTTTGACCTCACACATTAGGGGGCATCTATTATAACCCTAAATTGCACCACACATGCTTACCTAGCATCAGGCCAACTCATATCCCTTCTTTGCCAAAACACTGCTGAACAACTCTCTCAAAATCCTCTTTTATAAAGGTCCACGCTCCCTAATCCATTACTGCACGCGTGTACACGCTGGCTGACCCAAAAAAACCAGCGTGGACCGACAAAAGCATGAAAAAAGGAAAGTTGTCGACGGAACAAAAAGCTATAGGTGAGTTAACTGAAACTCCCGACCATGCATGGTCGAGGGTTCGTCCAAATACCTAGCTCCTTCTAGCCTATAAAAGAAGGGGTGGGGGTCCCATTTGGAGGAGGAAAAATATAGCAAAGAAACTCTACCCATTTACGTATTCCCATTGTCCCAACCCTTTAGCCTTTCCTTATGCCAAAGGAGATTCAAAGAAAAGCAGTTGGAGGACAGAAGAAGAGGAGCCCAGGATCAGGTTCAAGGAGCGGTGGTCGGTCTCAACTTTTGTAAGTTGACTCGTTCAAAGTAATAAAGAAAGTGCTTTTCCCATCCCAATTCATGAACTATTTATAGTTTGATTAGTATATGTTTGGATTTCTAACCCACTAGTATATAAGTAGTATGCATGCATAGTTGTTGCTCGTTTTGAAGGCAGGTCAGCTTTGGAAGGAGTATTGCAAACAAGTAATCAAGCACAACGGAGGATTGACATCAAATGTCGGTAACGAGGTAGGTTGATCTTTCCATGCATCTACTAAGAAAAGGGGATTTAAATCTAGGGATGAAGGTAGAAAGTAATTTCTATTCGGTCATATTTACATGCAAAGTCTGAACTCTATTTGCTAGTCTGTAGGGTGTTTTTCCCCAACAACACACGGGAAAAATATTTGTGTAATGTTTGTATTTTCCATTGTATATTTTCTGTTCTTTTACTGAAAATATGTTTGCAGTAAATATTGTACAAGGTTAAAATATACACATGGTAATATAGCCTATAACCATATCTTCAATTATATGAGTTGATTGTAGAATAGATACCTTGAACTATGTAATGTTTATTTGAGGGAGGAAAACACTCTAGTTAGGCATGAGGCTATTATTATAGTGAGAGTGGGAGAGAAACGGAGAGGGGGGAGGTTGAGTACGATAGAAACTAAAATCAAGTGCATGTAGAGATAGTGTCACTACCCCATTGGAGACTCACATGCAAATTTTTGGCCTCTCTCTGTGATGTGTGGCATCATGATGGTTCTCATATGAAATCTTAGCCAAACCAAGGATACTTTGTTCAGACTATGCCTCTTCACCTAGAGCATATCCATACTCTACTCTAGGCTATGGGAAAGTCACACACTCACTCTATAAGACTCACTTGTATACTTATGCAATGTTAACACATTCAACACTTAGTCAAATTAAGCATACATTCATGAACATGTGAAAAACATAAGATACACATGAAAAAAATATGAGAGACAGAACACTAACATGCCTAACACCTGACTCAACATATGCAATACAGAGTTATAATGCAAAGAGCACTACTAGCTCGGTTGCAATGCCTTGGAAGAGTGTGACTTGCCTCATAGCACCAAGTCTTTCCAGATTGTCTGCCCAACAAATCTACCTCCTTCATTATCGTAAAAAGACCTAGGGTATACCTTGACACGCGCCAACTAAGTCTCATATTCCATCTATCCTCTTTGAAAGAGTCGCTTTACAATATTATTGCATACCATCTGTTATCACATATAGTTGTCAAAGGCAACAGGTCGTCCAAGTTCGTGGTCTGCACATGAAGCGTCCGAGCACAACATGCAGAGGAGCTCATTTCAGGATTAAAATACAAGCAGACAAGTTGAATTTTTTCAGTGATGGAGATTCCAGGAGCATTCCAGATTAACCGCCCCTAAGCATTTGGGATTTCAAAATTGCACGAAGTATAGCGCCATGAGAAATGTCAAAGCCCAAAGTCCTGAAGTAGATCTTGGTCGTCGATTCAAAAAGGGAAGATATGATCCATTGATATGAAGAGGGCATATTTGAGTTGTTGATCATTTATCGTCACCCAAGATCACAATATATACGGCCACAATCCATTGCGAGGACGCGACGTGCTCGAGCGATAATTTTCTTGAGCTCTCCCACAATTGAAACCGTGGTTTGGAAAAAGTAATACATGGCAAAAGGTGGTGGATTGCGAGCTCAAAAGTGGTGTGAACCCAAACCACCTTTGAGCGGCCCCACAATCACACGTTTATATGGTGTCCTATCCGAGAGGAGCATGTGGTCGCCCCCTTGGCATTAAGACGCATTTCAATCCCGATGCAGGTCGTTAATGAAAGTGAGAGAGGTGGTTGAAAACTTGTCTCACCACATAAATGGAAAACATGCAGAGAGCGACTGTAAAGGAAGACTATCAATACGAAGCTTCCATATGGACATATTTTCCTGTAAAGAACATAATTGTGCCTGGCTCGCATATGACATGAGGAGGCCCGCAAAATCTGACAGAGAAGGCGCCGACTGAAAACATTAATGCGGTGGTCCGATCACACTCCTGGTGGTTGCAACATTTTTAGTATATATAGGCAGTTTTGATATCTTGTTATGGTCGATGGTTGAGCTACGCCCCCGTATTGTAAAGCTTTGATGGAGCTCTGGTTCTCTGATTATGTAATGGGATTTGAGATTTCTTATTTAATCTAATTCAACCTTATTTTCCGTCTCTTTTTCCTCTAGTATTGAATGGCTCGGGCTAGGATGATCCAGTCGAGTTGTTGCAACTGTATTGTTATGTATGTTTGATTTTAGTCTCGTTATAACTTCATTCAATTTCCTAAAACTTTGAATTGAAGAGGATCTTGTTTTATGAGTTTTTCCTCCTTAGGTTGTTGGAAGAATGGATGTCCATAGCATACCTTTACATTATCCTTACCATTATTCCTCCTACTCACCTATACTACACCTTACTGACTAAAGTTGAATCAAGACATCATTTGCATGTGCTTACCAGTCCAGTTTTCCAAGTTAAAGCAATATCAACTTGAGTCTGTGCCCTTTCGCCCCCCCTTAAATTTATTCATTGTGACATACAAACTGTTGGGTACTGGGCTTACCTCCCCTACAATCAGGAGGTGACTTCTAGTGATAATTTTTCTGGTGCCGTTGCCAAGAATGAAAGTGAATATATCTTCCCTCGGAGAACGAAAAGGATCTTTTGATTCTGAAGGTGCATCAGATATCAGAACCTTTGAAGATTGTGTTTGCACCTGGTGACTCCACTGTGGCGACTCCACTGAGGCGACTCCACTGTTTTAGTGAAGCTGCTTCTAGCTACACCTGAAGCTCCCTGGGAGAACACAACGATCATATATGGTTTTTGATGGTGAACAAAGACCAAAAACACTCATTCTGCACATCATTCACCTAGTGACTGCATGGTTGAAGAATCAATTGGTGACTCCACTGGTTCAAAATGGACAAAATCTTGGCTTGAAGGATTTCTCCTTCAATTTTTCTTATGTTCCCATTTTTCCTAATATTTTCCCTACTATAGATGAATGGGGTGATTATTTTCCCATATTTAGAGAGCATAAAGAGGACAAACTTACCGAGCATCTCTGTGAGTTTCATGAACTCATGCATCAGTGGGAGATACATCATGAGGATGTATTAATGAAGATGTTCATGTTCTCATTAGACGGGGATGCTCGTGAGTGGTATCGATCCTTTCCCCCTACTAGCATATCCTCCCTGAGAGAGTTTCATGCAGCTTTCAATAGGCACTGCCAAAATTTTTATTCCTCTGAGTTTATTTGTCATAATTGTTGTGAGGAATATGAAGACAGTGATCAAGATATGGCTGGTTCTAGTGAAATATGTGAGGATGAGGGGTATACCTTGGAGGAGTTGATAAATATGGTAAAATCACTTTCTGCAAGAATGGAAAAACTAGAGGCAAAGCATGCTTCCTGCTCTTACGAAGAAGATGTAGAGGATATTCTGGTCCTTGAAATAGATATTCTTGGCAACCCTGATTCTGATGAAGAAGTGATTTCAGATACTAGCCAAGAACACACAACTTGTGATGAATATCCCAACAAAGATCACGAATATAAGAGCTCTCCCATGGTTCTTGTTTATTATGATTATGAATTTGATCCTTGGGAGAGCCATGAAGGAGAAAGGGAGGAGATAAATGTGTAGTTTATCTCATGTTCAGAACCTGTCAGTGAGCAACCATCGCCTGAGGCCAGTCAACCTGCATAGACTGTTCACCCACCTATGTTGACTAGAGATATTCATCCCTGTGTGAGTAGCTGTGGAGCAGATCAAGCTATCTATTACAAATTTTCTGGAGTTTTCCACTCATTCTATGAGCCTGTCAGCGAGTACTTGGAGTGGCATTTCCTTCATATCTTGGAGCCACCCAACTTGATCTCAACTTCAGCCTTTGGAGAGACAATGAAGGATGTAATCGTTCTGTTGTCACAGTTTCATTATCTGCTATTGATCACTGAAAGAGTAAAAGAGCTTCCATTCAGGAAGTTACTTGAATGGCTATGGTGGAAATTTGCTTTCACCTAGAACCATGTAAAAATTAGTTAGTCTAGGAATGTACATAAATAAGCCCCTCCTGGAGCCCATGTATTTTTCTTTCTATTTTAGGATAGTGTGTGTGTCGGCCTTTAATCCTCAATAAGATGTTTTTTGAGCATGATTCCATAGCCCAATGTAGAAGGCGACTGGAACTACTTGTTCTTGGTAGCTCGCAGGGAGCATGCCATCCCCTGTGGAGCCAAATGCTATCACATATAGTTGTCAAAGGAAGCAGGTCGTCCAAGTTCGTGGTCTGCATAGGAAGTGTTTGAGCGCATCATGCAGAGTAGCTCATTTTGGGCTTAAAATATAAGGAGACAGGTTGAATTTTGTCAGTGGTGGAGATTCTAGGAGCATTCCAGATTAACGCCCCCCCGGTATTCAATATTTCAAAATTGCACGAATTATAGCACCACAAATTTTCTTGAGTGCTCCCACAATTGAAACCGTGGTTTGTCAAAAGTAATACATGTAAAAATGTGGTGGATTGCGAGCTCAAAAGTGGTGTGAACTCAAACCACCTTTGAGCGGCCCCGCAATCACACGTTTATATGGCATCCTATCCGAGAGCAGTGTGTGGTCGCCCCCTTGGCATTAAGCCTCGTTTCAATCCCGATTCAGGTCGTTAATGAAAGTGAGAGAAGTGGTTGAAAACTCGTCTCACCACATAAATGGAAAACATTCAGAGAGCGGTCGTAAAGGCAGATTGTCAATCCGAGGCTTCCTTATGGACATATTTTCCTATAAAGCACATAACTGTGCCTGGCTCATAGCTGACATGAGGGGGCCTCCAGAATATGACAGAGCAGATGCCAACTGAAAATGTTAATGCGGTGGTCCGATCACACTCCTGGTGGTTGCAACATTTTTATTATATATAGGAACTTTTGATTTTTTTTTATGATCGATGGTTGAGCTACGCTCTCATATTGTAAAGCTTTGATGAAGATCTAGTTCTCTGATTATGTAATGGGATTTGAAATTTCTTATTTAATCTATGTCATCCTTATTTTCCATCTCTTTTGCCTCTGATACTGAATGACTTGGGCAAGGATGATCCAATCGAGTTGTTGTAACTGTATTGTGACGTATGTTTGATTTCAGTCCGGTTATAACTTCATTTAGTTTCCTAAAACTCTGAATCAAAGAGGATCTTGTTTTCTGAGTTTTTCCTCCTTGGGTTGTTGGAAGACCAGATGTCCATAGTAGACCTTCACATTATCCTTACCATTATTCCTCCTACTCACCTATACTACACCTTACTGAATGAAGTTGAATCAAGACCTCATCTGCCTGTGCTTACCAGTCCAGTTTTTTGAGTTAAAGCAATATCATCTTGAGTCTGCACCCTTTCAACCCCCCTTAAATTTATTCATTGTGACTTACAAATTGATGGGTACTAGGATTACCTCCCCTGCAATCAGGAGGTGAATTCTAGTTCTAACACCATCCACCCCATCCATACTAAAACATAACTCAACGAAGACTTTCCTTAGTCACTTAAGCACCCCTCATCCAAGTTCTCACCTCTGTCCCTTGGATGTTATATAAAACTTTCTCTTCGTTTACACCTTTATTATTTACCTTCCTCCATGCCTTGACTCATTTTCCTATTGGTTCTTTTATGTGAGCCCCCTTTCCAAAACCAACACATCCCCTTACAGATCGTCATGTCCCTTCATGGACCCATGCCCCTTGGGTCGATGCACCCCTTTGCACAGTCATAATCTTTGAAGAAACACATCCTTTTGGACCAATGTGCCCTATCCATCTTTAGATTCTCTAAAATAGGCACATCCATTGCATGGGCATGTCCTTGCATTGTGGTTGTTTTCTTTGGAGCCAGTTGACTCCAAATTTTCGCGAGGTGTGCTGGGAGGTTGGGATGAAATTTGCATTGTGCCTCATGTCATAAAGGCAGACATGTCCACTCCTTGTGCACTTTCCCAAGTCACCCCTCCAATACTCTTCATGCAACCTGAGTCTTCATCAAAACTTAAGTATGTCGCAAGATAAGAGTGGTGTGTGACCCCTTGGGTCCTCCTACTCAAGGAATGCACCCAAGGAACTACTGCCCACACTTATAATACTTATGTTATTACTGAAAATTCATCCACAAATGGTTATAGGAATCCAACATCTCCAAACACCTATTAGTTCACCCACAACTTAAAAAATGAATTTCCAAAGGGCACAAAACTATGCAACTGGTTAAAAAATTAACATGTGCAGAGGAAATACACGAGGCACATGCACATGCGCAAGTCAAAAACATCAGAAAAGTGCACATGCGCTTGAGGCACGATTGTGTACATTGAAATCCATGCACTTTTGAGAATGACGCATTTATGGTTATTGTCGGCCCCTCACCCACTTCTGGTTCATCTCCTAATTCGATTTGATCCTCAAATCTGAGATGAATCCAAGTGGGGGGATGGTCAAAGAACTAAGGGTGCCCTAAAGAGCTCCTTGTTCACACTAAAGACTGGTTGGATAATGTCTCAAATATTTGCTATAAAAAAAGGCCATGGGTGCACTATGAATTCAAGAATCTGATTGTATTGTTATGCTTCCTCTATTCTCCTACAAGGAACCTATTTCCTTCTTGGAGCATACTAGCATCATCTCATTAAGTTATTCACCTCACCTCTTAAGGGAATGAGCTTGGATTTCTTCACCATTTCTCTTCTAGTTTGCTATTTGTAATAAGAGCTCTCACATAGGGGACTCAAGAGCCCTCCCTTGGAAGAAGAGGGGATACACAAGTCCCCCTTTTGCTTTGGTGTTTGCCCACTAATATAAACTCTCCATTGGTGGCATGAATATTGGTCAATTGTTTGATTTATTTTGGTTCTAATTTCCTTATGCATTGTAGTTTCATTTCTTTAGTTGTTATTAGCTTAGTTATTTATTTATTTCTTGTGCTTGATGTATTTAACTCTTGCACTAACTCTCATCCTGTCCAGCTGACCCAACTGGACTTGCAAGTGTCCCTCTTTTGCTCATTCAAGTGGTGAAAAGGATACAACAGATTGACAACCATATTAGGGGAAGGTATCAATTTTCTCCCTATTTGGTTTGTTTGAGCACATATTTTTACTCTATTTACCTTGCACGGATCATAACTAGCCCAAGCCTACCTACAAAAAGTTGAATTCAGAGCTCGAATAAGAGAATTTTATTTAAATTTTTCCTCTCGGGCACGTATCAGAACGTGCACGGTCTTTTCATCTCACAGGCACATCTTCATAGCACATGCACCAACAACACTGTGTTTTAAAGCACATTCTACGCACTGTGTGCCAATGGGTCATTGTTTCTTTGCGCATTGGAGCCACATGCACCTTTGTATACTTTGTGACCCGCGCATCCATCTAAAAATTTGACATTGTAAGGGTCTTTTGTGATAGTTTGAAGGCTCCTAGCCTTCAAAATATTGATTCTATGCACTTTGTAATATGCACCACACTTAGATTCCCTCTCCACATGAAGGGTTAGTCAAAACATAGGGACTTAGGGGGTTAAAAACCATATTTTTCCCTCTCTTTTCTTTGAGTTTCCACATGGATGGCTTGGTTTGATTGTTAAAATTAAGTTGGAATCATTCACTATCATATATATAAACACTTGCATTGGGACCAGAAATCAAACTTCAATCATTGAGTATGCTCTTCTCTCACACCATAGAGCGATCTTGAGAATCATAAAAATGATTGAGGGAAGATTTCATCTCTCTTAAAAACAAAATCTTTAGGAGAGGCCAAATCCCCCCTAGGGCCTCGTCTTAGGTTTTTTTTTGTTTTAATAACATCTTAAATTTGTAAGGGCCCATACATGCCCACATGTTGCAAATATAGGATAGTTTTGAAGCTACTTTATTATTTTACATCACTAGGGGGGTTTAAAGATTATTGTAACGGGCCCATACATGCTCACATGCTTTCAATCTAGGATAGTCTTTTGAAGCTTTCTTAGATTAAATCACATTAGGTAGCTTAAAGGATTGGTAAGGACCCATATTTCCACATGCAATTTCTCTAGGGACTTTAAAATTCCACAAGTTTGTACCAATGGAATCTAGTAAGATAGGTAATCAAGACTTGTAAGGACCACACGAAGTCCACATGCTGCAAGGTGACACCTAACTTATTAAAAAAAATTGGCACATGTTATCACTTGCTCACACGGAAAGTCACTACTCACTCAAATAATTTCATCTCGAATTGTGGAGGTTGAAGTAGGTTTCCTCCAAAGGGATTCTGAAACATCCCACTATTTCTTGAAGGAATTATCCACTCCCACTTAATTCAAATGAGATTGGTTCACACCCCCAATGTCTCAAACAACCACATCTAAAAATTTCTAAAAAATCACTAAGTTTTCCTCCACATGAGGTGCCAAAAGAAATTTGTAGTCTAGGTATGATCTCGGGGATAGGCATTCAAATAACTCCCCGTTATCTAGTTCCCACACCTTTAAACATTAGAAGTTGACAAATAGGGAAATTTAAAATCCTCCAAGTCAAGTGTTCATACACCATAAGGCAGAGAGATACTCATGAAGGGTTGAAGGTCGAGTTCCAGTTGTTCTATGCATCCCCCCTTTAGGTACCCACCTCTTGAAAGGGATCCAACTTGTGACCCATTTTTGAGGCCAAAAATCTAAATGTTGCACTTTAACCGAGGTACCTAGTGGCCAAATTTTAGGACATCTACCCAAGTGGAAATTGTGGGCTGCAATTGCACCTTGATCAGATTTTGTGTGGCTATTGAGAAATATTGTCATCTCTTTCGGGATATGCACCCTCTACCCCTTATTATAATTGATTGTTTCATCCTTCACTAGTTCCTCTTCTGGTAGCTTCAGACCCCACTCTCGAGTGCTATTGGAAGGTCCAGTGATATTTGAGAGGAAGGACGTTACATATTTTAGGAAATGAGCATTTGTTTTCTTTGTTCTCCCACATGGACAAAATCCACCTACCCACATGTATGCTTCTTTTTCAATTGATTTATGTAGGATGCTCTTGTGATTACATGTGATTGTGAGATATATTGTGAAGGTCCAAAATTATACAAAGACTTTTGTTCATTTTATTTCTCTCATCACCATTCACACACATTCACTTTTTTAGTTGGACATCATAGGGGACCCACACAATCTCCGTCGTTTCAGATGCTTGCAGAACCTCCCTCCTGTTTTAGGAGGAGTTCCTAGTCTTGCCACCTCATCGGCTCAACCCTCTCACACCCTTGTGAGTGACACTATATTGGGATCAAATTTGTTAGGATATTTAGACACTTAGGAGTTAGTTAATATCTACTTGGTCTAATATATCATTAGGTAAAAGTGTGTTTCTTTAGTATGAATTTGTAGTTAGGAAATCCGATGGTCACGATATGTTCCCGACATAGAGTGATCCGACAGTTCATACTCTCCTATATCTTATCGACCATTGATTCGTGGATTAGCACCCGATTGGTCCATGATCTCTATTTAAAGAGCATGGAGGGTCATTTTCCGATGATCGATTGTGAGAAACTCTCTTGCAAAATCTCTCTGTAATCTTTTTTTTTGCATTAATAAACTGCTCCAGGTGGCCGCGTTGGCTGGGGCCGTGGATGTTTTCCAGTAGGGGTTTTACCACGTGAAAACATCGGTGTGTTGATCTTTGATCTGGTTATGTGAGTGGTTACTGAGGGTGTTTGTCCTCTGTTGGAATACCTGTGTTGTCGAACATGGTATCAGAGCTTGTTTGAAGACCCGCTCCTATTGTAGATCGAGATCGTGAAGCCAAGTTGCCTCATCTCAATATTTTGGCATTTTCGTACATTTCTGGGCTGAGAGGACTCTTCCATTGCATCCGAAGAAATCGTTTCATTTAGGAACACTTTTCGTTTCACTCGAAAAGGTTTCCGTTTGCCCAAGATACGACCATTACAGTCAAATCTGGAGGTATAAAGTCTGAATACACAATTTTTTAAAATTTTTTGCAAAGTTTTGATTTTATTTCGGTTTGTATTTTTTTATTTCCGGGCTGCTACTCTTTTAGATCTGCGTATTCTCTTTTCCTCATGCCTTATGAGATCTCGAAATATCAGAAACAAATAGGAAAAGGTGCATCTTCCGGGTAAGCTAACCGAGATCTAACCCTTGTTGTCATCGAGAAGTGAAATTTTTTTTCTTGTGTGAAAAGAGTTTTTTTTGGAGCATGCTTTCCAAGGCCATCTTCAACAACAACAACAACAATCCTCCTTCTTAACATTACAATATGTTTTTCTAGACCATTTGGTTAAAACTTGCCTTATTAAGTAAGAGGTCTTGAGTTCAAGTCTCTCTTTTGTTATTTTTTTTGAAAAAATTCATGCTAAAAATTGTAAAGTGCATTTCATTTCAAATATAAAAGTGAATCACTATAAGTAGATTTATATTTTATTTTAGAGTTATTTATTTTGCATGCAACTTTTCTGTTATAAGGTAACCTCATTGTAAAAGTGATCCCCACTTCTATTTATAAAAGTGGGTCACTTCATAAAGTAGCTTACATTATCACGTGGTTATTTGGTTATCGTTTATGCCTTTTTTAAAAAGGGCATAACTCACACATCGGAAGTCCGTTTTCAGTGTCGTTTTTTTTAAAACCGCATAACTTTTCAATATCTTTCCATCCAGATCATTAGTTTCAGTTTTTAAATCCGCATTATCTGCATATTTAATATGTCTTCTACAAGTACTGTCGTGCTTACCCGCAACAACTACTTCCAATGGAAATCCCATATGGAAGATTTATTAAGAAGTAAAGGCCTGTACCGGATTACCATGAGAAAGGAAACAACCCCCACTGATGATGATAAGAAAGCTAAATGGGATAATGGGAATGACGAAGCACGTGGACTAATTGGAATGTCCATCTCTCCTGATCTAAGGTACCACCTTCAAGGAATTGATGACCCCGAAGTAGCTTGGGACAAGATTGAATCTGTGTTTGGTAAACTCAATATTATTCGAGCACAACAATTAGAAAATCAAATATTGACCTTGATTCCAAGTGATTTTTCTTGCCTTGCAGACTATCTATCTAAGTTTAAAACACTCAGAATTTTATGTGAAGAATATAAGATAGTAATGAAGGAAGAGCATTACATATATCTTATTCTTTATAAGCTAAGTAGTTCATATTCTGTGTTTGTATCTACCTTGTATGCCATGAAAGAGGCTGTAGGGAAAGCTTATGTACAACCCACTCTTGAGTCCTTTTGTACTTCTTTGATTAGAGAGGAAGATAAGCTTGTACAACTTGGAGTGATCAACACTGCAGGTACCTCAAACAAAGCCTTAGTTGTCCAATAGAAAGATAAACCCAAGT
>ML799819.1:111062-122043 GCA_009831015.1 Picea engelmannii | reverse complement strand
GATGACCTTATCCTTACTGGTAGTGACTCAAAACTTTTAAACCATGTGAAAACCAACCTTAAGAAGAAATTTGAAATGATAGACTTAGGCTTTTTGCACTATTTCCTGGGCCTCCAAGTTTTGCAAACCAATGAAGGAATTTTTCTTTCCCAGTCTAAGTATGCTTGTGACCTTCTTCGTCACTTTCACATGGACGATTGTAAACCAACCCCTTCTCCCTTATAGTTTGGAGTCAAGCTTTCTGCCACCTGTACTTCTCCTGAAGTTGATGCCACCCTATATCGTCAGTTAGTTGGTAGCCTCTTATACTTGACTCATACCCGTCCTGATATTTCCTTTGCTGTTGGTCTTGTTGCCTGATATATGAAAAAACCCCATGAAAGCCATTGGAAAGCAGCTAAAAGGATACTTCTCTATGTTCGTGGTACTGTTCAGTTTGGGATACATTACAGTTCAACGGGGACTCCCTTATTGGTTGGTTTCACTGATTCAGATTGGGTTGGTGACCCCGATGATCAGAAGTCTACTGCAGGTTATGTTTTCAGCCTTGGTTCAGGACCTGTCACTTGGGCTTGTAAGAAACAACAGGCTATTGCACTTTCTTCAGCAAAAGCAGAGTACCGAGTAGCGGTAAATGCAAGTCAGGAAGCCATGTGGCTTTGACAGATCCTTTTAGAGTTTGGATTCCAGCACCAGCATCCGACCAGCCTTTGGTGTGACAATCAAAGTGCCATCAAGCTCTCCAAAAACCCAGTTCAACATCAGCGTAGAAAACACATCGAGCTACACATGCACTTCATCAGAAAGCTCATTCATGATCAAGTTATTGAAGTACTCTTTTTCCCTACAGAAGATCAAGTTGCAGACATTTTCAAAAAGTCTCTTACAGAAGCGAAGTTTTCCAAACTTCAATCTATGTTAGGAGTTCAAGAAGTTGTCATTAAGGGGGGATGGGCTCTAATGCCTCCTTCCTTCTCCTATTGTGTCATTATTGTAAATCCTTCAATCCTATCCCAAGTTTTTCTTAAGGGGGGATGTTAGGATATTTAGACACTTAGTAGTTAGTTAAGATCTACTTGGTCTAATATGTCGTTAGGTAAAAGTGTGTTTCTTTAGTATGCATTAGTATGCATTTGTAGTTAGGAAATCCGACTGTCACGATATGTTCCCAACATAGAGTGATCCGACGGTTCATACTCTCCTCGATATTAACGACCATTGATCCATGGCTTAACACCCGATTGGTCCATGATCTCTATTTAAAGAGCATGGAGGGTCATTTGCCGATGATCGATTGTGAGAAGCTCTCTTGTAAAATCTCTCTGTAATCTTTTTATTTGCATTAATAAATTGCTCCAAGTGGGCGCGTTGGCTGGGGCCATGGATGTTTCCCTGTAGGGGTTTTACCACGTGAAAACATCGATGTGTTGATCTTTGATCTGGTTATGTGAATGGTTATTGAATGTGTTCGTCCTCTGTTGGAATACCTGTGTTGTCGAACAAGCTTTGCTTGGTCCCACTTTACTTGGGTCCACTTCCCAAGGTCAACCATCCACTAGATTTCCTTTACAAGGAAGTGGGGGGGAAATTCTTCCCAAGGGGGAAGTACAACTCCACCTAGCCCCCCTCATGGGTCAAGTACACAAACCACTCACACCATGGCTGGAACTAATCCTCCACCACCACTCCAGATGTCGTATCTAGCCTCCCTCAACATACCAGATCTGAGTAAGCTCACCAACGATCCTATATTGCACAACCCCACATGGCCTACAATGCCTACCAAGCTACCTTCGTACATTCCCAAGTTTGAAGGAAAGGAGGGAGAAGATCCTGCCAACCATGTCATGACCTTCCACCTTTGGTTCTCTTCAAACAACATCATGGACGACTCCATCCAATTAAGGTTATTTCAATGCATACTCACAGACCCATCAACCAAGTGGTATGTAGATGAAAAATCAGGGTCCCATGTGACTTTTGAATCATTGGCCAAAACATTTTTTACCTTCTTTCAACTACCAATTCGCCATGACAATGGTCTAGAATTTCTCTCTGAGTTTAAACCAACCTCAACCACACACATTGCTGACCACATTCACGAATTGCATTGGCGACATAGTCTATGCAAAGCATAAACCACCAAAGAACAATGCCTCGATTGGTTTCTTAGATCACTCGTCTCTCTCCTTGCCAAATATGTGACCTCCACCTTCCCCCAAACTGAAGAAGAAGCCATCATCAAGGCTCAACACTACGACCTCATTTATGCATAGTCATGATACTTATACACAGTAATACCTGATGTTCCAAGACCCATACCATTCAACCAGGACAAACTTGGGATGTCTCACTCAACGGATGGATTGATTGGTACCACAACACACCACAATCTGTACCCCCAACAACCACCTATGTACGGTACAACTTAATATCCATCGATATATGGAGGACCCCCTTATTATCCTCCTCCCCCTTATCAACAACCATACCATGTTTCCCTTCCTCCACCCATAAGTGGACCCCTGTCGACACCCATGATGCGCCTGACTGTTCAATCGAGTTATAGTAACCCCTCTACCTCATCCTACACCCTAAATACTAGTGAAAACGTCACGCCTTCCTATTTAGCCTATGGATAATTGCCACAAAATAATCTGTATTTCCCATTTACTGGTCCTCCACAACCCATTGCTCCTCCATAAGGACAACCACTTGCTGGGGTTAACTTTGTTCATCCCTCTCCCATTCAACAATTTCAAAATTTTGAACAACTGAATATGGAAAATCCGGCCCATCAGTCAAATAATGCTAGAAAGAAAGGAAAAAACCAAAACAATAATAACCTAGGATCAGGGGGAAACAACCCCCAACAAAACCAACCCACTGGGGGCAACTAGAATCAGGGGAACGAAAACCCCCAAGGGGGAAATAACAACAAACGCCAAGGGAGGAACAACAACAACCTCCGAAATAACTTCCCTTGTGCCCTCTGGGGTGAGCATGGTCATTATACTCACCATTTCCCCCAAATCTCTGACTTCAAATGGATCAAATATTCCATGAATGCGCCACGTCCTCTAGGGTTGCTTGCCCCTTAGTAGGCCCCACAACAGTATTTGCAACAACCACCCTCAGAGGTGTTGCAAAACTCTATTCCACATCAACGTGTGATGAATACCCAACAAGAAATGCACCCTGCCCCACCACATATGGGACAATATCAAAACCCCAGGAATCCGACAGATCGAACGATCCTTCTCACTCGAGAAGAAGAAATTATTTTACAAATGCGCAGTCATCAATACAATGCACCCCCTGAACCTACTCCCACCACTTCGAAGGTAGGTCCGGTTATAGTTGGGCAACCTTTGATGATTCCACACCCTAACACTAAACCACCCATTCGTATTCCTCGCATCCCCTTACGACGGAATGTCAACAACCCTCAGGCTAGGGAGGCACACAACTATAGTTTGGTCGATGACTTGGTGCAATCTCCTGCAACCATGTTAGTCTTGGAGGTTCTCCAAACCCATCCCACTCAACATAAATCATTATTTTCCGCCTTGGGGGCAGTCAACCCTGCTGATACTAGACTCATCACATTTGATCTAGATTGTGGGGAACCTCGTCTTCCCGCTTTGGTAGATTTCCAGATACCAGTCAAGATTCAGAACATCATAGTTCATCGATGTATCATCGATGAAGGTGCATCCACATGCATCATGTCCAAAATCGTATGGAAGAAACTTGGCTCCCCCGAGCTAATAGCATCCACCATCACTTTGAGAGCTTATGATGGACGACCATCCTCTCCTGAAGGGATCTTTAAAAATTTCCCCGTTAAACTCGAGGGCAAAACCATTCTTATTGACATTGAGGTTATTGACGCCCCGCTCGATTACAACATCTTGTTTGGATGTAGCTACATGTATGCTATGAAGGTTATGGCCTCTTTTGTGTTTTGAATGATGATGTTCCCCCACAATGGGAAGATCATCACCATCGACCAAGTTTCACATTACGAGCCCAACCCTTCCTCCAACATCGATAACATCCTACCTCTTCTCTACACTAATTCTGATGCTTACCCACTCATCAAGATGGGTCTCGAAATTTTCAAGGACCCATCCTTGCTATGGACATACCATGGAGCACCACCTCTCATACATCCCTCAACAAAATTGTGTGTCATATCTTCTGATGGAACTGAAACTTGCGATACCATCCCTCCCACAGAGTCTTCTCCACCCCTCGATGTCCCACTAGTGGAAGAAATCCTACCTCATATTACCTGAGAACCCTACACCACCTCTTACCATCGATTTAACCATTCCCTAAGGGAAAATCCTGGTTTGGGAAACCATCCCCCAAGCCATCACCCAAATCCCCTTCTTCTACCCCCCACCGGGATTACAAGATTTTCAGGTAGCCGCAAATCTTACCCTTCCCAACATGGTGCTTGACATTCTAGTATGGTATCTACATCCACTAGCGATGGTCCCTCAACTATCCCCCCCTCCCCAAACAGAAGGAATCCTAAAGAAGATTCCAGTACTAACTCCAATCGCACCACCCTCCCCCCCACTTGCTAGCACCACTGCTACAGTTGGGGGAAAATGAAAGAAGAAAGAGATTACCGCTCCACTTCTTCCCTGATTTCAACCTCTTTGTGCACTATGAAAGAGAGAAGGACACCCTACAAATAGATGTCCCTCTCTCCCCGAGTTAGACAATCTGATCCAACTCCCCCGAGCAACCACATCGCTCGTTGCTTTACCAAGCACACCTAGTACTACCACCAGATCCCCTACTACAAGTAGCAAAGGGATGAGAACCAAATTCATATGTGCCATCTATTTAGAGTATGGACACTATACTCATCATTTCCCTCCACTACCTTAGTTTCGACAAACACTAACGACAGTACGCCAAAGATTTCAGCAAGACCCCTCTCCACCCACGTCATCAAGTACCCGAGTCACTGACATCCATTATGTCACGACATCAGTTAACGAACGGATGAGATGTCCTTGTTCTCTCTCTGACTCACTGGATCATTTCACCTACCAGTGTCCCATGATTATTGAATACATGCCTCGTCGAATAGCCCTTATTCAAAATCCTCCCATCATCCCAGCTCCGGTGATGCCAGTAGTTCCCCCTACTCTCTCTCCAGATATTGTTTATATATTCTCTCTTGAGCCTGACGCACTTCCCACTCCTCCATGGTTCATGGATATCCTAGATGAGGATTTACCCCCAAATCCCCACAATTCTCTGGTTTATTTCCCCTTGGAAATCTTACGCCCGACCACAATTTTTAACCCACAATATCTAGACATTTGGTTCATGTCAAGCACGCCATCGCACCATAGTTGTGATACCCCCTCTACATATTCACCACCCGAATATAACCACACGGTGACAATCACCAATGTTACTTCCCCAGATCCCCCATATTCTCACATATTCCATTGGGACGAAGATATCCTCGAGGAACTAACTACACCCGATTTCTCATGGAATGTGCTCCATCATTGAGTGTTCCTTCTCTCACAGGAAGCCTTCAACCCTCCTAGTCAAGCCTCTATATGCGCAATCAAAACTAAGTATTTTATCCCATCCAGGAATATAGATTGGTTCAACAACCCAATCCTTGCCCCCGATGCTTTTGAAAATGACAACATGGCCAACATCTCCCCCACTGTCAAAATTGAAATTTCCATTAAACTAGAAATCATAGAGTAAATCACCATCTGCACCGCATGCTCCCCTGAAGAACTCACAAATTACTAATCTCTCTTCCAGGAATACTGAGACATTTTTTCCTGGTCATACACAAAGATTCCTAGCCTTGATCCTTCTATTGTAGAACATTGTATCAACACATGGAAAGATATTACCCATGTACGTCAAAAGCAACGCCCACTGCACCCATGCAAAGCAGTGGCCATCAAAGTTGAAATTGACAAACTACGCGTTGCAGGGTTCATATACCCCATCACATACACATCATGGGTTTCCAACGTCGTCCCTATCAACAAAAAACAAGGCACCATTCGTGTCTGCACATAATTTTGTGATCTCAATCACGCTTGTCCCAAAGACAACTTTTCTACGCCTTTTATCGACCAAATTATCGATGACTGCACCGGCCATGAGGCCTTGTCCTTCATGGATGGATTATCTGGCTACAATCAAATATAGATTCACCCAGCAAATCAGTATAAAACCATGTTTACCACCCCATGGGGTACTTTTGCATATCGTGTCATGCCTTTTGGACTCAAGAATGTTTGTGCAACATTCCAACGAGCCATGACCTATGTTTTCCATGATCTCGCTTGCATCATCCTCGCTTACTTAGATGACTTCACTGCTCGATCCAAGAAATGAACAAAACATCTAGATGACTGACGAGTTGTCTTTCAACGATGTCGTCAGTACAATATATTCTTGAATCCCCTCAAGTGCATATTCTACGTCACTGCTGGATGCCTCCTTGGGTTCATCGTTTCCCAACACAACATCATAGTGGACCCCTTCAAGGTCCAATCCATCACATAAATTCTACCACCTCAAAATTTGTGCCAACTATAGAGGCTACAAGGCAAAGCCAACTTTTTGCGACACTTTGTCCCTGACTACGCCACTCGCATGCACAGTTTCCTTCGCTTTCTGTGTCACGATATCCCATTCCTATGGGATGAACATGCCCAAACCACTTTTGATGATTTGAAAGAAGCAGTCTCCAATGCCCCTTTGATTACTCCACCCGGCTATGATCATGACTATATCCTCTACTTATCGGCCTCAACTGTTTCAGTAGCAGGAGTTCTCATACAACTAGGGGATGATGGTCGCAAGCATGTTATTTACTACATTAGTAAAAACCTTTCAGGACCACCCTTGAAGTACAATCATGAAGAGAAACCTGCCCTCGCAGTTGTTCTCGTAGTCCAAAAACTATGTCATTATATCTCGCTTTTCACTACCAAAGTCGTGGTATATTCCAACCCCATACAGTACTTGCTAAGTCAATGACAAATTAATGGTAAGTTTACCCGATGGATCATCATCCTTTAGGAGTACGACCTAGAGTTTTCAACTCCCAAAATCAAGAAAGCCCTCATTCTCGTCAAACTCATCACAACGTTTCCATCAGAGGCTACAAGTTCACCCATCAATATGGATTTTCCTGACAAACACCTATTCTACATCCCCTCGGATGACCCCTGGTATGGTGACCTTCTCGTCTACCTTCAAACACAGAAGTTTTGGTTTCACCTCTCTCAAGACGATCGTCGGCACATTCTTCATCAGGCCCCTCGCTACCTCCTCATTGGAGAAATTTTGTATTGATGTGGGGTCAACACCATACTTTGTCGATGTTTGACCATCAACGAAGCTAATAGAGTCTTGAATGATTGCCACAATGGCACCTGCAGTGGCCACCTCGTAAGGATGTACACCAGCCAGAAAATCATTCGAGCATGCTACTTCTGGCCCACATTGTTTCATGACTACATCCACATTGTGAAGCGATGTGACAAATGCCAGTTGTGTGAAAACAAAGCATGAGCGCCACCCGCTCTTCTATACCCATTCATCACTGTCGGCCCCTTTTGAAAATGGAGCATAGAATTCATGACTTGCAACACTCCATCTAGCAATGGACACAAGTACATCATCATGGTAGTTGATTACTTTACCAAATGGGTCGAAGCCATGCCCACTTTCAACAACACCGCTAACACTGCAACGTGTTTTTTCTTTAATCACGTCATTTCCCACTTTAGATTACCACTCCAGCTAATCTTCGATCATGACAAACACTTCAAGAATGATATCTTCGTCGAACTCTCCTCAAGGTTAGGCTTCTCCCACAAGTTTGCCTCCCCGTACTACCCTCAGTCCAATGCATAGGTAGAAGAAGTCAACAAGGTCCTCAAAACCATGTTACAACACATGGTCAAAAAACATAAGACCAATTGGCATCATATGTTGTTTTCCACACTATGGGATTTTTGCATTACAATTAAAACTGCCACTAGTTTTACACCATTTCATCTGTTTCATGGGGTCGAAGCCACTCTCCCATCGAGTGAGAAATTCCCACATTGCGCACCGCTATTGAACTATTACCCGACACTGATCCAATGGAACAACACTTGCTGAACTTACAGTCATTGGATGAAGAATGTTGGTCTTCATTACAAAACAGTGAGGTAGCTAAAAAATGGTCAAAGGCCACCTTTGACCTCCATGTCAACCTTCGCTCATTTAACGAAGGAGACCTTGTCCTTGCCTATGATATCGCTCACGATACCCTCAGCCATGGAAAATTTGAGTCATTTTGGCATGGACCCTACATAGTCCAACACTGCCTCACTAAAGGTACATACATCCTAGCCTCTCCCGAAGGATACTCCCTCAAAGAACCCATCAACAGGTTGTACTTAAAGAAATTTTGCGCTTGAGCGTAGTCATTATACACTAGGCTTTTTCTTTTTTGTACACATTTGTAGATTTTTTAATCTTCTTTTTCCCGCCATGCCTTATGTCTAATCTACCATTTTTTTTATTGACAGATGCTTCCTTCATCGGCCTACCACATCGGTTGCAGTGACGGAGCTAGCCGATGGACACAAAATCTCGCTTCGGTCGCTTGAGCCCTCTATACCCCTTCACATGAACTGCTCCACTCTAGCGACATATGTTTAGGCTCAACAACCAATAACCAAGCAAAATACACAACTGTCATTAGCCTTCTTGTCGAGGCCAGTCATCACCATATTCGCAACTTTAGCATCTTATTAGATTCCCAACTTGTCGTCCTCCAGTTCAATAATGTGCATCGTGTTTGTGATCCTTGCCTCTTCGACAAATACCTGCAAGTTAGAATCTTATCTCGACATTTTTATTCAATTACATTTACACATATTCCACGACAATTCAATCAAATAGTAGATAATATCGATATCATAGTATTAGATTGGAATTTATCACATCAAGACACCATTACACATACATAGATCATCAAAAGTATGTCACAACATATAAATTAGACATTATAAAAAGCATCACCAAACATTATTACATGTGAACATCACAAAGATCCCAAAAAATGTATATATATATATATATATATATATATATATATATATATATATATATATATATATCGATCAATCTGCCATCAATGTTTACAAAAAATCGTACAACATGTACGTCGCCCATAGGCAGGTGAACCCCCTCATCCCTATAGGTACAAAATAGGTGTCACACTACCCTATACAACATAGGCTCGCAGGCCTATATAAATACAAAAAATTAATACATCAAGCACTCATGGTGCCGCTAGAGCACCACCACTAGGTCCTCTATCAGGAGGAGGTTCCCCACCCGCTAGGGGTCCTCCCGGTCTGGGTGGCAATCGCCCAATCATCGTTGTTTCCGCCACCGCTGCTCTGTGGATTAGGGTCCACAACTATGTCGGTCCTCCCATGCACCACTCCAAGACTCCCTCTTCTTGGATCTAAGTCCACGTGCCCTTAGGCACTCCCTATTGTACCACCTCCAACCAGCAGCGGAATTCCTCAAGAAACCTTTCGGTGTCTCCCTAAGGCGCATTCGACAACCCTGCACCAGGGTCGTCGAATCTGCACTTCCGGCCAACTCTCGCATCATTGACTGGCCTCGCACCAGCCTCGTCTCTACGATGCCTCTCTCCCGACCATGTCTCACCCCACAACGGTCTCACTGGCCCCTCATGAGCCGACGCTCTAACCAACTCCATCTCTCAGCCTCGTGGCCCCACATATGTAGAAACAACAAACAAATGATAGCATCAGCATCCATCCATACATACAACATATGCTATACTATCAAAATCACAAAACATAAAAACATAAACATACCTCTATGGTCCCACACCTCTCTAGGAGGTAACACCATATATGGGTCCTGCTAGAATTCCACCCCACTATACGAGAACTGGAGTATGATCTGGGGAATCTAACGCCACACACATGCTAGATCGGCCATAAAATAATGGCCCCCCTCTCCACCCCCATGTCATACTAGAATTGACGCCCACCGCATCAATCATGGCTCTCGTGCAACAATCACCTCCAAAACAACTCTAGGGCGCAACATGGGCACCCTCTCCAAGAACCATGCCACCAATATCGACCCAAAGGAAAACTCACTCGAGTCGAAGGCCCAAAACTGGTTGAGCTACCCCATCATCTTGGTGTGCAACATCAATCCCTAGGAAAAATTCTCTCCACAGAATGCCCTTTTCATGATTCTCAACTAACCACCATTGATCCACTCAGTAGCTAAGGATCCATAGATCCTCACGATCATCGTGACAATGCAATGATGCACCAATGCATCCATCGCCCCAATCCGTACAACCGAGCCTGACATAAAATCCTCCCCTGAACAGTACGTTTTTTGTACACATTTGTAGATTTTTTAATCTTCTTTTTCCCGCCATGCCTTATGTCTAATATACCATTTTTTTTATTGACAGATGCTTCCTTCATCGGCCTACCACATCGGTTTCACTGACGGAGCTAGCCGATGTTCACAAAATCTCGCTTCGGTCGCTTGAGCCCTCTATACCCCTTCATATGAACTGCTCCACTCTAGCGACATATGTTTAGGCTCAACAACCAATAACCAAGCAGAATACACAACTGTCATTAGCCTTCTTGTCGAGGCCAGTCATCACCATATTCGTAACTTTAGCATCTTATTAGATTCCCAACTTGTCGTCCTCCAGTTCAATAATGTGCATCATGTATGTGATCCTTGCCTCTTCCACAAATACCTGCAAGTTAGAATCTTATCTCGACATTTTTATTCAATTACATTTACACATATTCCACGACAATTCAATCAAATAGTAGATAATATCGATATCATAGTATTAGATTGGAATTTATCACATCAAGACACCATTACA
>ML799819.1:86619-105597 GCA_009831015.1 Picea engelmannii | reverse complement strand
TGATGAGTTGGCGCACATACATGATGTGTATAGTTGATGATGTTGGTACATATTGATGAGTCATAGTTGATGAGTAGTTGACACATGATTGGTACAGGTTGATTACAGGTTGGTGCATGGTTGATGCACTTGTTTATGGTACATGTTGAGGTACAGGTTGATGCATGGTTGATGCACTTGTTTATGGTACATGTTGATTACAGGTTGGTGCATGGTTGATGCACTTGTTTAAGATACATGTTGATTACAGGTTGAGGTACAGGTTGATGCATGGTTGATGCACTTGTTTATGGTACAGGTTGAGGTATAGGTTGATGCATGGTTCAGATTTATTGGTACAGGTTTACAACAGTATATCTCACAGTGATAGTGTGACAGTGGTTCCATCATTCTACTTCTACTTCAGGGTGGCAGGATGGGGAAAGGATAGGTGGTTGTAGCCACCTTTTGTTTGTAGATGGGAACATAGGGGGTTGTAGCCAGATAATTGGGGAGTTGGAGCTTCCCTCAGGTTGTAGCCTGAGAAACTAGGGGGTTGGAGCCTCCTTCCAGTTGCAACTGGAAAACAAAGGAAGTTGGTGCTTCCAATGAATGTAATTCTTCAAGACATATAAGAAAAAGCATTTTGTGGTTTTCTCTTGATTTGGGTTTCCACGTAAAACACTAGTGTAATGTGTATGTGTATGATTGTTCAGTCGTTCATTGCTTATTTACTCTGAAGTTATTGGGTAATAATGCTTTATTGATATAACACTTGGATTATATGGTTAAAAGGGATTAAATTTCTCTATTATTGATTCACCCCCCCTCTCAGTAATCCAACAATCGACACTTATTACGGGTGTCATTGCCTCTTTTTAGAGTATTTTCATGATCATAATTGTCATATGCCATTATCAAACCACCCTGGAGGGCGCTGCAGTTATCTACATCAACATATAGCTTCAGTTACCGTCTTACACATTTGAGTTACATGACTCGAGGATGGGGCATGCTCGCCTCGTTTGTATACAATTTTTATTTTTTCCCCACACCTAGAGAAAGGTTTGGGTCCCATAGTTTCACCTCTCTGTCCATCGGATCACTCTTGCAGTTCCTATCAACACACTTTCTTACAATGGTACTCTCAGTAGAAGAAAAATTGATATATTTCGTCTATACATATGCTCTTAATCTCATACATCAGGGGGCATCTTTTATCACTGAAAATACGTCGGCAAATTGTTACAGGAATTCAACATCTCCAAACACCTATTAGTTCACCCACAGCTTCAAAAATGCATTTCCAAAGGGCACAAAACTATACAACTGGTTAAAAAATTAACATGCGTAGAAGAAATACAGGAGGTGCGTGCACATGCGCAGGTCAAAAACGTCAGAAAAACGCACATGCGTCGAGGTGCGACTATGTACTATAAAAGCCACACACTCCTGAGAATGATGCATTTATGGTTCTTGTCAGCCCTTCACCCACTTTTGGTTCATCTCCCAAGTTGATTTGACCCTCAAATCCGAGATGAATCCGAGTGGGGGGGGGGGGGTTGTTCAAAGACTTAAGGGTTCCCTAAAGAGCCCCTTGTTCACACTAAAGACCGGTTGGATAATGCCTCAAAGATTTGCTATAAAAAGAGGCCATGCTTTCACTATGACTTCAAGAATCTCATTGTATTGTTATGCTTCCTCTATTCTCCTACAAGGAACCTATTTCCTTCTTGGAGCATACTAGCATCATCTCATTAAGCTATTCACCTCACCTCTTGAGGGAGTGAGCTTGGATTTCTTCACCATTTCCATTCTAGTTTGGTATTTGTAAGAATATCTCTCATATAGGGGACTCAAGATCCCTCCCTTGGAACAAGAGGGGATCCATAAGTCCCCCTTTTTCTTTGGTTTTTTCCCACTAATATAAACTCTCCATTGGTGGCATTAATATTGGTCAATTATTTGATTTATTTTGGTTCTAATTTCCTTATGCATTGTAGTTTCATTTCTTTAGTTGTTATTAGCTTAGTTGTTTATTTATTTCTTTTGCTTGATTTGTCTAACTCTTGCACTAACTCATGTCCTGTCCACCTGACCCAACTGGACTTGCAAGTGTCCTTCTTTTTCTCATTCAAGTGGTGAAAATGATACAACAACTTCCATGCATCCAACCGATCGGATCCCTCCTTGTGTTCATCAACCAACTCGCCTATGAATTTTCCCAAGAAGCATGCGCTCCCATTGGGTGTCATGGAGGGATTTAAAAATATGGTTTTGGGTGTTGGATGAGTGTGAGTTTGTTCCATAGGTGAGTATGGAAATAGTACCATCATAGGCATAAGGTGTGCAATAGAGAGTGAATCAAAGTTAGAGGATACATGTTTCTGGAATATGTAGGTATATGGTAAGGGGTAAAGGGTGTGTGAGTGGTGGGTAGCATATAAATCTGCTACTTAGGTGGGTTCGAGAGGATGGGTAAGGTCATAAAATATGAAATCTTTAGTGAAGTTGGTAGAGGTAACCTCGTTCTATTGGTCAACTGGAATATGTGTGTAATAGTAGGAGGATTAAGATTGCAATTATCATGGCCACTGGTGATGAATGATCGTGTTGAGTTTGGGTGATTCATTGTTGAAGAAGACAAGCAAAGCGACTGATTTTGGAGAATTTAGAACCTATGCTTTAGTCAAACTAAGGGATGGTGATAGAGGCATGAATGATGTCCCTTATTTTTTCAATATACGATGGTAGGGATAAAAGTTGAGAGGTCATTAGATCAATATATGGTGCCATCAGTAACTTGTTGAGAAGGATGTAGATTGAGGAGAGGATATAAATTGTGAGGGACATGAAGCTAAAAAATGCTAAATCAATCTACAAGAATGGTTTGCACATAAAAAAATTGTAGTCTTATCATGCTAAGAGAAATTGTGATGAGTTGATAAGATCAAAACACTAAGGAAGATATAAGGTGAAACTCTACAAGTGAGATGATAGTGTGATTTAGTCTTCAGAAATCTCAATCAAGGATGATGCGACCCTAGAGAGAAGAATTGGGGTGGAGGGTGGAATCCAAAAATCACATCGAATGGTGACACGGGCTAGAAAAAAGAGATGGAACTTAGTCAAGGGTGAGGTAGGCTAGGAAATCCTAACTAAGGGTTCCTACAAAACTCCCAAACAAGGGTTTTATATAAAAAAAGACACCTTGGAGTGGAGGGAAACCTCAAAAAAAAAAAAAAAACTTGTAGAAGTGATAGATTTAAGTAGAAAATGAGGTGTGCAGAATTTTTTTTGTTAAGAGAAATGTTTAGGATAGACTAAACAAAAAATAGAATCTAAGAAATCTTTCTCTAAAAGGAATAAAGAATAATAAGGTGGAAGAGAATCCTTCAAATAAACCTAATAGGCCAAGACATTGCTACTTTAATACCAAATCATAAAAATTAATACTTATAAACAAAATCTAAAGAAATAATCCACAATAAAAAACTATATCTAATCCAAAGTACAAAGAAATCACAAGATGAAGTTAAAGTTTAATAATACATAACACATGAGAAAACTAGAAATTGGAAAACTTCACAATAACTTCCTTTATTAGTCCTTGCCGAAGGCCAGGACTTTAGCGTTGTCTTGAGGGTTGACCTTTAATTACTTTGAGTTTGACTTAAAGTATTTTTTATGCTTAATCCCTGCAGAAGTCCAGGACTTTAGCGTTGGCTTGAGCGTTGACCTTTAATTACTTTGATAATTATTTTTTTGGTATTTTTATGCTCTTCAAAGTTGGAAATAGGAAAATTAAAATAATTTTTTTTTTGGTATTTTTATTACTTTTATTAGAGATTCTATTGGTCTTTTTGTGAACTTTTAGATATCCTAAGTTTTTTCGAGGTATTTTTGTGAAAGTTTACATATCCTAAGTTTTTGAAGCCTATTAGCCAATTATATCTTTTTTGTGAAAGTTTACATATCCTAAGTTTTTGAAGCCTATTAGCCAATTATATCTTCATTGAACGTTTGCATATCCGAAGTTTTTGAACGTTTACATATCCTAAGTTTTTGAAGTTATATCTTCATTGTCGCTTAAGTTTTGAACTTATTAAATCTTTATTGACACTCTTTTTGGGGTCAATAAATAAAATCTGTCAGAGAGTGCTTCCTCCACTGCATTAACAACACCTCCACTGCCTAGACAACTCCTCATCCACCGCCTTCACCATCGCCTAGACAACTTTGTCGCTATCGTCTTCACCATCGCACTGCCTTAGCAAGAGGCCTTATCACGAGGATGATAAATTTTTTAATGATCTTGGTGTCCAAATTAGAATTTTGAATTAGTCAGCTAAAAGAACACCAAGCTGAAGGAAAGAACAAATCCAAGAACACCAAGATGAAGGAAAGAACAAAGCCAAGCTGAAGGAAGAAATAAATAAGAGAATTAGTGAAATGAAGGAACAAAGACATATTGGAGTAGATGAAGAAAGGAACAAAGCCATATATAATTGTAAGTTATTCAATCAAATATTTGTCTCTGTTTACTCTATATAAAAAAATAAATTTAGCTTACCAGTCCATTGAAAGTGGAGTTGTTGCTTTAGCAACAATGTTATATAAAAAAACCTAAATGTTTACTCTATATCAAGAAACTAACTTTAACTTACCAGTCCATTTGAAAGTGGAGTTGCTGCTTACTCTATATTTGTCTATGTTTACTCTATTAAAAAAAATAAAATTAGCTCACCAGTCCATTGAAAGTGGAGTTGCTGCTTTAGCGACAATGTTATATAAAAAAAACTAAATGTTTACTCTAGATCAAGAAACTAACTTTAGTAACTTTAGCTTACTAATCCAGTCAAAGTGGAGTTGTTTCTTTAGCATCTATGAGCACATCCACAATGTCCATGTCTTCCTACCCAAGTGCATTTTATCCCTCCAAATGCAACTTTTTAAACATTTAAGAAATTTCTCATGTGCTCCTACTTCTTCTCCCAACTTTCCAGTTTTTTATTGTTCAAATAGTAGGTGAATGACTCAACAGAAAAATAAAACCCAATTCTTTTTAAATAGGAGTGTTTGCTGCTACTTTCATTTCCGCAGCAACCACATTCTTTTTAAATATGAGTTGTGACAACTACATTCAATCACGTTCATTGCCCTGCAGTTTGTTACTGTACATTGCGGACCAAATATTTTTTTTTCTTGTGGAAGATAGATTATTTTTTCTTGAATCTAATCTTGCCAACTATCCTACATACACAGTCACAGTCTAAAGTTAAACTCAATCATAATGCTCAGATAAAACCCTCATGTACTAGAAAACCCCATAACAACAAAAAGGAAAAGTGAAATGAAATAAAAAAACTCATTTAATTGTACAACTTCTCTCTCTCCATTTGAACTCAGAAAAAACCCAACAAATCACAACCAAAAAAATAACAGCGCTCATGATGCAATTTACAGAGCACATGATGCAATTTACAGAGCACGTAGGGTACCGACACACACCTTCATCATGCGACTCTTTGGATTGGGATCGACCCAAGCGTACATTGGCTTAATGCGATGCAATTATTCCACCTTCAGCCTTCCATTCCAGTATCTCTCTCACCGAGAACAATGGAAGTACACAATTTGATATCCCCTAAGATGGTAGCTAATTGTAATCTCAACACCATAGAGAAGCTCCAAAACCCTTACCAACTT
This sequence comes from Picea engelmannii, assembly GCA_009831015.1. Taxonomy (NCBI): domain Eukaryota; kingdom Viridiplantae; phylum Streptophyta; class Pinopsida; order Pinales; family Pinaceae; genus Picea; species Picea engelmannii. The sequence continues at coordinate 99,909 of ML799819.1, read as the reverse complement.
ACCTCTGGGAAAGTTTCCTATTGTTGGTCAATGAAACCGTACTGTATATGGACTATCAAACTGAAAGTGACACCCAAAAGGATCTGGTGCGTACAGGGTATGCATGTGGCTGGTTGGCTAGTTGTAGCTGGAGCAAGTAGGGCCTCTCTTTGCAACGTAGTAGCCATGCAAAGGAGGGAGGCCACAAATGGGCAGTTGGCTATGTCTTCAGTCCCTACTTACACATGTAGTAGAATTTTTTATTCATGTATTTGGCTGCTTGCACGCAGACGTGACAGGGTGTTGCTAGTGCCTTTATCATTGATCCATTTATCCATGTAAGGGGATTATAGTATGAGTGTTGGTCTTAATTTTAATTTTACCTGCCGAGTGTTCGTCTTGGTATTATCAGCTACCACGTGTTAGTTGACATTTTCTTTGGAGCAATTCCCTTGTATTGCTTTACCAACAATTTTCTCTTCTCCCCGCCCCTCCCCCAAAAAAAACGTTCTAGTTAATAGGCCTGCACTGATGGAAGTGTATGCTTGTAGACGCCATGACCTTGATATCAGATCTTTGTTTCACCACCACTGGATTATGCACCCTGCTCTTTATATGCAGATATGGTAGGTCAAAGGATTTTTTTTTTTTGTTTTTTGTTCTTTTTTCTGTATTTCAATTGTGCATTTCTTAAGACAAAATGACAGATAATAAATTGGTTATGGCTTTCACCTGATGCACATGCAGACAGAGATGAGGATAGTATTTTATTTATCACTGTAGCTATATATAACAGATTTTTCTATTGAATTTTATCCTAGTAACTAGGATGGAATTTTCATAAGGCAACAGTCTCGATTTATGTCCAAGAGTGATGATTGTGAATGGTGATTTCCATGAGAATTCTGTCCACACTTCTATATATGCTACATAAATTGAAATTCAATATTATTAATGTATTCCACATTAGTCATATAATTATAATTACAATATAATATTATCACTGTAGCTATATCTAATATTATATTCATGAGAATTTTGTTGATTTCCATGAGAATTCTGTCACCATAAATTTTATCAGCACTAAATCGAATTTGCAGGTCAAATCAGTCTTTTCTGTGTTAACCCTTGGGATAAACTGAACATCCCATTTATTATTGGACGTTAAATATTGGCTAAATATTGATATTGGCTCGCGGGGTTTTCTCACAGGGGGTGGAAATTGAAAATGCCGCGACGAGTTGTTGGCCTGGATCTCCTTTCCCAAATACCAGACTGGATGGAGCATCCCGATTTTATCTAACACAAACTTTAAACAATTACAAAACTCGAAGAAAATACTATTATAATTAAACATCCAATTTAATTAACACAACCATACACAACAAATTAGCCAAATTAACTTTTCAACAAGGACATCGCCACTCTAGTGAAACTTGTTTATTAATGAGTTTCATAGCCTTTTTTATGTGTTTTACACTAGGTCCACTTTCTAACTATCTATAGAAGAAATAATATGCAATTACACACATCTCAAAATCCATGAACATAATTCCCTATTTAGATGCACACATATCGAGGGATACAAAAGATGGTTAATACTGCAATCTAATTAAAACTAGAAAAGAGACATGTCTTCAAGGTGGATGGGCTCTCTGAGAATGAGAATGTGCATTATTGTTCCATATCAATAGTCCACCTTTGAATGATCATTTCTAAAATTCGATTGGTCTTTGGCCCCTTTTTTTTAACCATCATCTAATATTCATTTTAATAATAATAACATATAATTCGATTGGACATTGGCCTTTTTTCTAATCATCTAATATTCATTTTAATAATAATAAAATGTAATTTGGATAATAGATCATTAATAATAATAATATTCATTTGAATAATAATAACATATAATTTATATAATAGATCATTTTTAATAATAATGGAATTGTAATGTGAGGGTTTTTTTTCACACTTCGAAAATAGTTTTCACTTTATATGATTTTACCATAATACCTTTTAATGTCCTTATCTTTCTATTTTTGCTTTAATGTTTGTATCTTTCTATTTTTGCTTTAATGCCCTTATCTTTCTATTTTGCTAGGTGGTTAATTCCAAACCTAATGGAAATGTTGATCCAGGTGGATATTGGTGGCCACCTGCCTATTCCACTTGGACCCACACCATTGTTTTATTCATCTTTTCAGTTTCCTTAATTGTAGCACAATTTACTATTTTTAGCATTTTTTCGGGTCCTGAACTTCCGGAGCCGTTTTGAGGCCCTAAACGACATTTTTTGGGCATGAATGATTCGATGCATATAAATCTATTTCGAAATCGATATTCGTTGTCAACAGTGTATTCCTTGGATAGATGTTTTTAACAATGTATCATGTGCGTCAAATGGAAATAGTATGCCAAAGTTACGACCCCGGGAAATTGATGTACCAATTTACCCCAACAGGGCCCATATTCTGGTGTTTCATCTCCTAGGGTTAGGTTTTTGGATATTTAGGGTTGTCCATTGTTTTTCAATAATATATTGGCCTTCGAGCCTCATTGTAACACAGAGTTCATAGGCCAGTAGCCACCACATCTCTTCTCAGAGATAAGCTACTAACGCCCGAGCTATTTTATTTCCATTCTGTCTGTAAGCATATTTCAGTCATTTGTTGTTAATGAAATGAAGTTTTACTTCCGTTGCATCTCTGCGTTTATGTGTATTCATGTATTTCATTGTGTTCCTGCATAAATCCAGATCAGTGCTATCAGAGCAATTTTCTCTTTCTCGATCCTTCTTTGCATGCCCCCAACGAGATCAGGGTATAAGAAGTTAGGGCTCGATCTGGTTGAACCGTTGCAATATCAGCCTCGCAAACCCCGATAGTCTCCCATGGGAGAAGAAAATAAAGATGAAGGAGCATGATATCCTATCAAATTATTGCTTGAGGAGGCCCTTGAGAAACAAAGGAACGCGATGATGGATAACTTTGCCTAGATCCTTCAATGACTGCTCACTGGTAGCGCATCTACATCCAACAGACACTCTGGAGGTGCCACTCCTTTTAAGGTATAAGTAAACTTCGACACTCCTTTTTTGAGGGCCAAATAGATGCAGATGGAGTTAATAGATGGTTGAATCTGCTAGAAGTATATTTCTCAGTTCATGACTTTTTCGACCGAGAAAGAATAATTTTTGCACTCCTTAAAGCCGCCCCCCATGTCAAGGACTGGTGGGAAACCTACTGGGAGCAACAGAGTGAGGGGGAACCCTCTATGTTCTCGGTAAACCCACTTGGAATTGTTTTCAAGATGCCATCAAGGAACAATATTATCTCGCAGGGAGCTATGAGGACAAATACACACAATGGACTACGCTGCGATAGCAAAGGGACCAAGATGTGCATGAGTTGATGAATCTGTTCCATACCCTACGCACAAAGTTGGGTATCAAAGATTCATAGAAACATTTGGTGTTAAAGTACCGCAGTTGTCTTCATAGATACATTCAGGAGGAAATGGAGTTCCTCAACATATCCTCGCTTGGTGCGGAATACCGGTATGCTGCCAAGATTGAGTAGAAGTTCAAACAGAAGAAGTGAGACTTTGGGTCTGCAAATTAGAAGCAAGGGAAAGGTACCCCCAAACCACCGAACAAACGACCAAGCCAAGGCGGGGAGGCCTAGGACATCCCGCTAAAGCCGCAAGAAAAGAACAACATCACGAAGCCAAAAAAGGACATGGGGAAGTGGTGTGAGTTCTATAGGAGCTCCACTCACAACACAAGTGAGTGCCAGGCCATGCAGTCACTGGCATCCGAGTTGAAGTCTTTTGAATCGAATGCAGGCTCTGAATTTGAATCATAACTCGACAAGGGGAATGACTGGGGGAAGCAGATTATCGATGCGGAGCCCAACGCCACCGTTGCCACCATGAAGATCCAGAAGAAAGAAATAGAAGATCCAGAGGATGCAGAGCGCCTCTTCCATTCCCATATGTGAGTAAAGGTTTCCCCGTTGCAGTTCATTGTCGACATCGGGATCTATAAGAACCTCATTTCAGCAGAGGTCGTGAAACGACTGGGCTTGCCGACCACAACACACCCACAACCATACACCATTGGGTGGCTACACTAAGGACGAGACCTTCACGTAAGCCAATAATGTCGCCTTCCCTACAGTATCAAGACCTTCACAGATGAGGCATTATGTGACATTGCTCCTCTTGATGTTTCTGATGTATTATTAGGCCAACCATACTTGTGGAAGTGACATGATGTGTATGAGTCCAGGTCTTGTGCTGTTATTATTACTTTGGGAAATAAGATATACAGGATACCGAAAATAGCACCGCCTAAACCCATCTCTTTGGTTACTGCAAAACAATGCAATAAGCTCATTGCCAAAACCAAGAAATTTGTTTTCCTGATGATCCGCCCTCAGGGAAATTAGAAGACTACGACCACGACCTCCAGATAGGGCCCCTCTGCATGAAAACAACAGATGGATAAGGTCGTGGAGAAGTACGAGGACATATTCACCTCCCCCACAGGGGTGCCTCTACACTATCAGGTCAAGCACCCCATCGATATGAGCCCAAGTGCGTCGCTGCCCAATCGACCAATCTATCAACACTATGTTCTGGAGAATGACGAAATCAAGAGGCAGATTTAGGATTTGTTGCAGAAAGGTCACATCCAATCAAGTTCATCACCCTATGGGAGCCCAATCATGCTGGTGTAGAAGAAGGATGGGACTTGGAGACTCTGCATTGACTATCGGGCACTGAACAAGATCACTATTCAGAATAGGTACCCGATCCCATGGATTGATGACCTTCTGGACCAACTCAAGGGGAGGAAATATTTCAGCAAGATCGCCTTGAAGTCTGGGTATCACCAGGTACCAATCGAACCCTCTGATGTGTGGAAGACTGCCTTCAAATCCAAGGAGGGCCTTTTCAAATGGATGGTCATTCCTTTCGGGTTAACGAATGCCCCTGCAACCTTCATGAGACTAATGGATGACATCTTGTGACTATTCACCAACTCATTTGTAGTGGTGTACTTGGATGACATTCTTATCTTTAGCCAGACTTGGGAAGAGCACTTCCACCACATTCGACAAGTCCTACAAACACTACGACAACATAAGTTGTGTGCCAATTTGGAGAAGTGCACTTTTGGCATGACCCAGGTTCAGTATTTGGGATACATTATTGATGAGAAGGGGGTGCATGTGGATCCAACAAAGATCCAAGTCATTCGGGATTGGCCAGCCCCAACCACCCTAATAGAGCTCCACAGCTTTTTGGGTATTGCCAATTTCTACCTCAAGTTTGTGTTGGGATTCTCTCATATCATTTGGCCCTTGAGTCAAGTCACCAAGGGAGGAGAAAAAGAAAAATTATTTTGGTCTAAATCTCAACAGAAGGCGTTCAACGATTTGAAGCATCATCTCTGCTCTGCACCAGTGCTCATATTACCAGACTTGCAACAACCATTTGAGATCGATACAGATGCCTCTGACTATTCTATTGGGGCAATCCTTACTCAACAGGGGCATCCAGTGTCATATCATAGTGAGACACTTTCCGATACAGTCAGGAAGTATCCCACTTATGACAAAGATATGTATTCCATTGTCCAAGCTTGCCGACAATGGAAGCATTACATTTTGGGAAAGGAAACGGTCATCCACACAGAACACCGACCCTTGCAGTTCATACAGACATAAGGGAAGTTGCAGAATGATCGCCATCAGAAGTGGTCCACATACTTGCAAAAGTTTCATTTGAGCATTAAGTACAAGAAAGGAAGCACCATTAATGTTGCAGACTGCCTCAACTGACCCCCTATCATGGCGCTAACCACGGTGCTCAACTCTTGTGGGAACGAGACTTCTGATTGGCCGCTTCTCTACAAAAGTGATCCATAATTCAGCCACACATACAATACACTCTTGGAGGGTAAACAAGTTCCTAATTTTCACCTGCAGGATGCCCTGCTATGTCACCTGGGACATCTTTGTGTTCCTTCAAGAGAGCATGCCAAGATGATTTGGTAGGTGCACTACAGTCGGGTCACTGGGCATTTCATGGTCGAGAAAACCGTGGTAGTACTGCAAAAGTATTTCTATTGGCCTAACCTTCGACAGGATGTCGGGAAGTACATCAAGTCTTGCACTACTTGTTCCATTGCCAAACTGACCATCAATAAGAAAGGCCTCTATACTCCACTACCCACCCCTAGTCGACCTTGGGAATCCATCTCCATGGATTATATGTTGGGCCTTCCTTCTACTAAGAATAGCAATGACTGTGTTTTTGTGGTCATCGATAGATTCTCGAAGGTGTCCATTATGATGGCCTGCAAGAAGAATATCACAGCAAAAGACACTGCCAAACTCTTCTTTTAGTGAGTGTGGATACACTTTTGGATCCCACAGTCTATCATCTCAGATCGGGACAGTAGGTTCCTCAGTACATTTTGGTCCAGCCTCTAGTCGATGCTGGACACCAAGCTCACCAAGTCCACAGATTTCCATCCGCAAATTGATGGCAAGACAGAGGTCATCAACCAAATGATTGTACACATTTTGTGCATGTACAACTCAAATCATCCACGCACATGGGATGAGAGCCTCTCCTATGTACACCATAGGTATAACCAGTCTCTCCATACCTCAACCAGCCACAACCCCTTTCAGGTGGGCTTGGGATTCCAGCCACTATGTTCCATTGACGTAGCCATGCCATTTGCGACTACTCAGGCAGATTCAGCCCATGTCCAGTCTGAGGCTGACAAGGCAAACAAATTCATTGAGCACATTCAACACATCTGCCAATAGGTTCATGACATATTGGATAGAGCCAATGCTGAGTACAAGTAGCGACATGATCAACATCAGGTGCCACACAACTTCCAGGTGGGCGACAAAGTGTGGCTACATTTGCAAAAGGAGCACCTCGCTGGACCCTACCGCAAGATTTGCCCGCTCCCATATGGGCCATACACCATCACCAAGGGTGTAGGGGACAATGTCTTTGAGCTCAGTATTCCACCATTCCTTGGTTTGCACCCAGTGTTCAATGTGGACCACCTTCGGCCCTACTTTCCACCTCTACTGGACGCATCCGACATGGTAGAAAAACTCACACCAACAAAGTTAAACCCAGATTGCATGGAACAAGCCACAACTGATCGGATTATGGAAAAACAGATCAAGAACACTCGCCAGCAGAGGATCTAGCTATATCGAGTTGTCAAAGCATGCCAACTCCTTCGCCAGGGAAAGTGGCTCATCAGGGACCAAGTTCAGCAAAAGTTCCAATATCTCATGGAGGAACTCAACGCAATGGGGACCATTGCTTCCTAAGGGGGGAGCAATGATCCAGGTGGATATTGGTGGCCACCCGCCTATTCCACTTGGACCCACACCATTGTTTCTTTCATTTTTTGAGTTTCCTTAATTGTAGCACAATTTACTATTTTTAGCAATTTTTCGGGTCCTGAACTTTCAGAGCCGTTTTGAGGCCCTAAACGACGTTTTTTGGTCATGAATGTTGCGACAAATAGGAGTCTACTCCGGACTCAATATTTGTTGTCAGCAGTGTATTCCTCGGATAGATATTTCTAACGATGTATCATGTGCATCAAACAGAGATAGTATGCCAAAGTTATGACCCTGGGAAATTGATGTACCAATTTACCCCAGCGGGGCCCATATTCCAGTGTTTCATCTCCTAGGGTTAGGTTTTTGGATATTTAGGGTTTTCAATTGTTTCTCAATAATATATAGGCCTTCGAGCCTCATTGTAACACAGATTTCATAGGCTAGTAGCCGCCACATCTCTTCTCAGAGATAAGCTACAAACGCTTGAGCTATTTTATTTATGTTCTGTCTGTAAGCATATTTCAGTCATTTGTTGTTAATGAAATGAAGTTTTACTTCCACTGCATCTCTGCGTTTATGTGTATTTATGTATTTCATTGTGTTCCTGCATAAATCCGGATCAAATGTCATGATAGTAAAATATCTTTCTTTGTAAAATGTTCTAAAAGTTACCTAAAATATTAAGGGATTCATAGATATTTGTAATTTATGGCTTTCAATGTAATTAAATAATTGATTGAAAAAGAATTGTAATTCACATGTGTGTGGGTGTGTGGTGATGATGATGATTATCACCTTTTATTCATATAAACTTTGGTTTATTAAATTCTTAGAAAAAATGACAAGGAATTAAAGGGTTTTGATTAACATTTTGTTTCTATGATCGAAAAGATTGGAGAAAAAAATTATTAAAACTTCTTGATTTTTTTTATCAATTAGCAAGTTATTAAGAGCTATAATGTTATAACTATTTTGGAGACTGAGATCAAATGTCGGTTATTCAAGACATTTTAATAGAGATAATCTTTCATCCTACACCTTCCTAGTATAATAAATATGGAAAATTCCTTTGTCCCATGATGTTTTAGTATTTGTGGAAAGCCTAATTTCATTATAAAACTTGTGAGGGTTCATTTTTATTTTCTTATGTAATATAGCTATATAAAAATGTTCTTTTGATCTTCTAAACTAGGGTTAATTATGTTTTTATAATACATTAATTTTATCTTATTATTTATTTCTTCATTGCACCAAAAGTTGTTTTTAAATTTAGATGTGACAATATTTTCAATGATATATATATATATATATATATATATATATATATATATATATATATATATATATATTCTACAAAGGGACATCCTCTTCCATTCTCCAATGACTTAATCAAGAATTAACATATTTATCCCACCCTCTCTTCAGTTGCATGTGAATTTGACTAGAATTTGAAGAAATTCTAAGAAGTCTATTGGCATTCATGTTAGTTACTTTGTTCTATATGATAGGAACCTAATCATAATCATACTCTCAATGGGTTGAATGCTATATTTTAAGAGAAGGATTGGATAACGTGTATCACATTTAGCTTTAATATTATAACTTATAAAATGCTTTTGAATTTGTTTGATTTTCTTCGAAGATTGTCTAGACATACTACAGCCCCAAACTTCACATCCATATAAGATAGCGAGAGTAACAATTGTATTAAATAATAATTTCTTATTTTCTTAGAACCATAAATATTTGAATAAATTAAGTTTCTCTAAATAGTTATTATCATACACAAAATTAGCATTAGTTATATTCTTAGATTTTATTATGAAAATTGTTATCTTATTAGTATATAACACAAATAATTGATAATTCTTAGTTGATTGTCAAGGTCATAAGGACACCTCACCAATATCATTAGCATTAAAAATATTTATTATGAGTATTTGTACTAAAGTAGAGCTATCACAACCCTTGATTTGGCACACATTTGAAGGAGCACACTCTCTATGAGGTTGAACTTATCCATATAGCATTAGGCACAATTTTATAGGATATTTGATATATGCCATAAGTAAATAAATAAACATTGATTTAGACTCATTGCATTTTGTATTAGTTAATTTTAACATTGTCCAAAAGACTCTTTTGTAATCTCTATATAAGGCATTCCCTTAAGTAATGAAATTCAAGCTATATGTTGTAATTTTCTTATAATTTTTGGGTTGTTTTCTTTACTTTGTTATGTTTCCATCCTTCTCAAGCGAATTCTTCCTTCGTTAACGTCATTTTGTATCAAAGCCTATGATTTAGGCCTACTCTCTATCATTGATCTAGTTCCTTGGCACCATACAAGATTGTGTTATTTAATATTTTTCCTCCTCCCCAACAACTCTTGGCAATGGTTTGGTAGATCTACATATATTGTCTCGAAGCCCACCTAAACTACTCATTTATTGTAGTGATCTAGGTTTCGTTGAGGCCACCTTGCCACCACAAATTCCCTCTCTCTATTTTCCTATTTTAACTCCACACTCAAGGTGGAAGAATTGATTCATGAAAGAAGACACTCCAAAACCAAAGCATCAGGTTCCTTTGAGGTCCACCCATCCACGCTAACAACTTTCTCAACATTCTACTACAACATCTAACTATTTTTAGTGCACACTCATTCACCCCAACTACTCTTAGCTTCTATTTTTCTTTCTTTGATCAATGCCCTCTAGAGATTCTCTTTCTATAATAGTTTGTTTTTTTGGAGATTCTCTTTCCCATCCAACTCCTACATTTGTGTGACCAATAGGATTTTTCCCCCTCTCTTGCACTAGAATGATTAAAAATGACTTAGATTCCTCTTCCAACAATAATATTGTTAGCACTCTCTTTCTTCTTGGTAAGAGTCACACCAACATGATTGGTCATTTGCAACATTTTTTTATTCTATTTGGGATACACCCACATTTTTTCCTTATCTTTAAGCTTCTTATATGATATAGTACAACATTATTCTTCGCATTATGGACCTTAACCCTTTGGCCATTACCTACCTTCAACACCTTCTCAACATTTTTCATGCTATCCCGTGCCTTGTACTACCATCATTTATGAAATTCAAGATCCTTTCTCTCCTATACCTTTCAAGAATCCATCAATGCAACCATCCTTACCCAAGGGTTTGATTAATGGTTTTGTGTGTATTATTCCACCCTTTGATCCATCCTTCGACAAGGATTTGATTAAGGGTTTTGTGTGTAGTATTCCACCCTTTGATCCATTTCCAGTCACCTTCATTAACACCTAAAAATTTCCCATGACCCTCCTTTACCACATACTCCTCTAGTATCCACACTCTCCCCCCACCCCCACCTCAATCCCATAATTCCTCATTCCTATGTCCATTTATCACCTTTACGAACTCCTTTCCTTATATCTAAAACCTTAATGATGTTTTGTTATTGTCCCTCTTATACCTACCAAAGACGATACTTTACCCATTGTTCACATTTCTGCGATACCCCACACAACACCTCATCCTCTAGCCCCAATTTTCATGGTTTCTAGTGTCTTTTACCCCACACTACCTTTTTCATCACAAATTTCTCTAGTGTCCTATGGTACTCTTTATTTCATTTCTACATCTTCCCCATCCTTTCACACTCCTTTCTATGGTCGTTTATCCTCCTACCCTCTAGGATTCTCCATTTCTTTCATACAATCATCATCATTTGTTGTTGTCTTCCAACAATGAACCCTAGAATGAAACACTTCCATACTTTCCTCTTTTTAACACTCAAGTTATTTGAGATATAAAAATACTTCTCAAAATCCTCATCCATGCCTCTCATGTGACATCCCTAACCAACCCAATCATGTGTTTTCAAAGTTTTTTTGGGGTATGAAAACAAATTATATATAGCCTATATAACTAGCTTAATTATTCCATGCTAGAATGGTATTAGTAAATTCAACAACCACACTACACATGATTCAACTTTCATATCTCTTTTATGATCTTTAATATCAATGGACACCCCCACATGTGGCCCATCCTTGTTTCCTAGTTTCTCCATGTCTCTCTCCAAATACATTGACATTGGTGTCACTCTTAATGGTGATTTTTGGTTTCCATAGAAACTACCACTAACCATAACTACTTCTACATATTTATGTAGGAGTGGCTTTCCATTTCTTGATCAAGATGTTTGTTATCATTTTTGTCATGGTATATGAGCGCTTTTGGCTCCCAATGCATCCCCACTAGTTTACAAAGTTTTAGGATAGTTTCCTTCATAGTTTTATCTACTCTCATATGTGGACTCATGTTTCAATTTTAGGCTATAGGTGGTATCTCACCCCAAGTGAAGTGGTGTCATCTCTACTTCAATAAAAAATCTATGTGTTTATGTGGGGTTAAGACACATGCTATGTCAGATCTTGGGGTAATTACCTTTTTCCACACATACTAGAATATGATTTTAGTGGCCCATATATATTCCTACCTGCCTTAAATTCCATGGGGGATATATTTTAGTTCCCTTGTTATTAAACAATTTCAATTTCCAACTATGATTCTTTTTTTAATCTAGGTATCTCAAACCCAAATGATTTGGAATTTTTATTAAATCAAATGTTGTCAAGGGGTGATATTTAGAATGGTTGGAAGGTAAGTATAACACTCTCCCCACTTGGGTTCAAATCCCCAATGAGATATTTTTTTTGTTGTGATAAGGATAAAAGGGTATATTTCCCCTAGGAGTGGAACCCACCTTGAGGGTATGTTTTCGAATGTCTCAACCCTTCCTAAGTCATAAGTTACTAGTATATATGGCTTGTGGGTTTTTGGATATACTCGTGGGTTATAGTGGCATCCATTTGGTTTGATTCTTAGCCTAACCCAGATCACTTTAATGAGTTGCTGATTTCCCATGGTTAAAAAAAAAACTATGATGCCCCTTTTGGATTTTTATTATTCCCTACACCATCTCTACAAGGGTTTTGTAGCCCACTAAAAATGTGTTTCTATAAATGTGAGTCATCATTGAGTTTTTGTACTAGATTTCATGGTTTTCATAGTTTTCATATGGAAGGATACAAATGTAATGTATGTTTCATGGCTTGTTATTGTAAGGGGAATGTATTACATCCATTATGCCTCAATCTATCCATTTTGCTCAAACTTTGGAATATGATGATTTGTAACAATTCTTGTTCATGTATTTTACTAGTACTTTCTTTTGGTTTGAAGACTTGATATTTTCCATACCTTCTTTGATCATGTGAATCTTATTATATAGATTCTCCATTGCAATGTGCAATACTACCAATTACATTGTTAATTAATCACTACCTCGAAAATATAGCACCAAACACTAATATAAAGTTGTTAGAGTTCATAGTTATTGCAAAACAATTACCTTTTTACACACATGTGGTGAATTAGGGGTTATAGCAAGCCATTAATATCTAATTGATGACACATCAATGATTGACATATTTGGAGTGCCAACACCTAGATACAAACTAGTTGACTATCAACAACTTTCACATGACACACCTTTATCTTATGTTTTTTGTGCTCTAGGTGTAGTTCTAGTTAGTATGAGCTACAATCATGCATTTCTTATACATCATGTTGGGGAAGACTCTTCCACTTGTACATAAATTGGGAATACGTATTGTTTCCACACTCAAAATTCTATTGAATTTTCTATTTAACCAATGATTGTACAAACATAAATACATAAAGAGTAAACTCAAGATAGACATGCTCTATTATCACACTAACAACCTATTGAGATAATATCTCAACCACACACCAAAATAAGATCCAACTATTTGGAATAAATATCCTATATCCAACTAAATCTAACAACCTCCTAAAACATAGAAGAAAATTTATCACATGAAGACACACTATTCCTCACAA
>ML799819.1:43844-55570 GCA_009831015.1 Picea engelmannii | reverse complement strand
TATATATATATATATATATATATATATATATATATATATATATATATATATATATATATATATATATATATAATTCATGTATTCATTATTGGATGGAGGTGAATTGTGATGGAGAAAGGTATTTGGTTGTGTGGAGGAGGTTCTCCTACTGCTTAAGGAGTTATTGTGTAACTTATATATCTTGGAGTTTTTCTCCATGCTTTCATTTTGTGCATGGTGTGTACTTCTATTCTGTTATGATAATTTAAACATTTGGTTTATTAAAATAGAGAATTCAATAGACACATGACCAACTCCCCCAAGTGTTAATAAACTCTTTATATGGGTGAACAAACTCCCCCTACAAGGAAATACAACAGGTGGTGATTTTAGGGACTTAACTCACCTATGTCATATGGGTGTGCATCGTCTACCCTCATTCTCGTGCAAGATCCAATGGCTAGTTTGACTTATGTGCCCAAACATTAGGATGCACACCTAAATGTTATAGTTAAGTTACACTTATCTATTCATCATACATACCAAATCTTCCATCTTCAATGCATTTAAACTAGGGCCATCTAGTTCTCATCTTGGACATACTAAGACATCCTCTATTTAGCTCGGAAACACCAAGAAATATATCATGTTGGACACATCAAGCAAGTTATCCATTTCAAATTAGACACGTCAAAAAAGATATCAACTTGGACACACCAAGTAATTTTCATACCCTTGGTATCTCAATCAATTATTCTTTTCATATTTCCATTCAGTGTGACACACATAGAAATAAAACTATGCATTATGCTCCATTTACCAATCCTCGACACAAATAGGAGAAAAATTGGACACTATATATGTGTAGATATAGGCCTTCTATGATCCATAAATAGGAGGGTTATAGCCTATCTGTATCACTACCATAGAGTCCTCTACAAAAATAATATACTCATAGTTCTCATCAGCTTATAAAAACTTGACTAGCTATCCAAAGTCGAGTCGACCAAGAGACAAAACTGGTCAGCCATCCCAAGTCAAATCAACCAAATTATGAGGAATTCAAACTTTCAACAGTAAAGTAAAAAATAATGCAAGTCGACCAAGTCAACTTCGATGAGAGGCAAGTCAACCAAGTCGAATTGGATGGAAATAAATTTGACCAAGTCGATTCAGATGCAGATATGGTTGACCAAGTGAATCAAACCGACCAAATGGAAGGCTTCTCGATCAAAGAACATATCTCGTCGATTATTAACTATTGTCGACCAAATGGGGAAAGGGAAAAAATGACTCTTGGTGAATCCAAAACGCTTAGGGGTGAGTCGAGTCAAACAACAATGGAGAGCCAAACTCAAAGGTTGAGTTTGAAAATAAATAGTTGGGAAGAATGTTTGAAGGGATAATTTGACAATCAACTATAAAGGAAAATGTTTGGGAGGCATTTTCAGTAACCCGTAATGCATAAAAATTCCCAGGGTGATTTTGGAAACCCATAGAAACTAAAAAAACATATGGAAGTCGATTATAATATTCATTGATAGATAAAAACGTATGGGGGTGAAATTGATAGTAGGTAAATTTCCAAAAAACCTGTATATGGTCTGTGGGTGGCTAATAAATGTCCATACAACCCCATATTTCAAATATACTCCATCCTAATTTATGGGCAAAGGAAAATGCCAAACAAAGTTGAGAATGTGCCCAACAACTCTTAAAACCAAATTATAAACCCCCAAGTAAATATCAATGGCTCAAGAATAAGGGTCATCGATTTACAAAATTTAAATCAATGCACAAGTGTAGGTAAAGAGTTGTTATATCGCTTACTGACTGATGGGGACCAAGTTAATATAAAACTAGTTCATGCCAAATGACACAGAGTTCTCATTGATAAACCATACATAGATGACCATTAAATCATAGTGCATACCTTTTCCATTCATAAACAATTATAAGCATAAAATTCATCACACATAGACTCAGAATTTACCCTAGAAATCAAAACGAGAAAACCAACATTCTTCTTTGGCTTCATCTGGGATATTTATTAATCAACAATGGGAAAGTTACAAGATATTTGTTTCATATCCATGCTCCTTAGTGACATCTAGGCAGGATTTTTACATCATTCATATCCAAAGAACCCCTCTCTCATTATGGGGAAAAATAATATAGAGGACTAAGATGATCGTGAGGATAGCTAGAAGGCCAGACATCCCCAACACTTCAACTTCTCTCCAGTCCATTTCTCCTTATTTTCTTTATTTGTTTGTCTTTTCTTCCACGTGGAAAGGTTCTCATGAAAGTCTCATTTATTCTCTTAAGTACAACAATATACTACCTGACTTTAAATATATGATATACTAGAATGGAAATCAATCGTGATGGCATGGGGCCCTTCACGCTAACAAGTTGATATCCTTTGTCATCCATAGCTTTCAACAATGCATGTGTTTATCATATTAGATCCTGTGTCGATAGCCAATTGTTCTTTTCAAATCTTATTCGGATCACACGTCCCCAATGGGAGGCTTTTGATCCCAAAAATATTCCAAGGAGAAATGAGGGAACCTGCTTGCAATATAGTTCCTTTCATTCCACTTTTTTTCCTTCCAGACTGTCCTTTGAGACCAATCTACCACATTTATTTATGTCCTCTACGAGTCATCTTCTCCTTGTGCTAAAAAATTGTGTCTTCCTTCAACTCCTCAAGTCAATGAGGTGCAAGGTATTTAACAATCGAAAGTACATGTTGTTCTTCCTCCTCATCCATCATGGAGGGTTCGAACAACTTCGAATTTTCCACATTCACCACTAAGTTGATCTTCATATAAGGTTGAAGTTTCAATCTGAAGGTGTTCTCATTCACTTTCTCAATGATCTAAAATGGTCCATATCTAAGGGGCTCAATTTTATTTGTTGCTCCTTATATTCATTCCTTACAGAGATAGAGCCACACCTTATCCCCAACATGTAATTTATGATCCTCCCTATATTTATCATTCTTGGATTTTTACAACTGCTAGCTCTTTTTTAGTTTCTCCTAAACCCTTATATGTATATCCATGATCTTGTCCACAAATGTGATTTCCTTTTGTTCTTATCATTGTAGCCCTGCTTCTTCCTTCTATTTTCCATAAATGATATCCAATGGTGAAGGAGGTAAATAACCAAAACAAGTCTTGAAAGGAGATTTTTTGGTGAAAGAATGAAATTCTCTATTGTGAGAATGTTGAATGTATACTATATGTTCATCCCAAGTCTTTGGGTGTTTTCTATTGTAACATCTCAACAGTTACACCAACATCTTGTTTACTACCTCAATTTTTCCATCAGTATGAATATGGAAGGAAGTGGAGTACTTCAACATGGTATCCATTCTTTCCCAAATTGTTGTCCAAAATATTCCCAAGAACTTGTTGTCCTGATCATATATGATGGAGGTTAGAAATCCGAAATATACCCAAACATGGATGAAAAATAGTTCAGTTGCTTCTCTTTTAAAGAGTGTCTTCTTACATGGAATGAGCACAAATTTTTTGTTGAATCGATTAATCCAGGTGGATATTGGTGGCCACCCACATTTTCCAACTGCCTCAAAACAATTTTCTGGCATTTTTGGTAATTTACTATTTTTAGCAGTTTTTAACTTATGGGGCCATTTTGAGGCCCTAAACAACATTTTTGGGAAAATGGGGAGAAATATGGAAGTTCCTTAGATATTTCCTCCAAAATTAATCTCCTTGACGATACCTTTCCAATAGGCTATCATGCGCCTAAAACAGATATCGTATGCAAAAGTTATGACCGCGGGAAGTTGACGTACTAACTTACCCAAACGAGACCCACATGAATTTTGGCGCTTCATCTCCTAGGGTTAGGTTTTTGGATATATAGGATTTTTGGCATTCCTGTTTATTGTAAAAAGGCCTTCAAAGCCTCATTGTAATCATCTTCTTGCGAATGCGAGTAGCCTTCACATCTCTTCTCAGAGATAAGATGCCACCATTCTAGTGAGTCTTTCACTCTGTATTTTTACAGTCTCTGTACATTTATTTTATTAATAGAAATCGTGTATTACTGTATCTCTATGTTTATGGTTGCATCTATGATACATTTCTGTGATATTATTGGATATCCGCGATATCTCTATGCATTTATATATTATATCTCCACTCTCATTTCGTGTCTAAAATAATCTGGATCATCGATCCACCACAACAAACAAGTAGTCATGGTATCTATGATTCATAGGTAAACCTCCAAAAAAATCCATGAAAATTCTCTCCCAAGGTCTACCATTCACTGGTAATGGCATGTACAAGCCAATTTTTCCATTTATTGGCTTGCTAATGCTGCAAAGAATTCAACCTCTAACAAAATTTTCCACATGCTCCTGCATCTTTGGCCAATACACATACTGCTACAGATTCTCCACTATATTTTCCATGCCAAAATTCCCAACAACCATAGAAGTGTGTTCTTCTCTCATCAATTGAACTCTTTTTTCCTAGGGTATGCAAAGTTTGTCCATATCTTACAGCAACCCATCTCGGAGGTGGTACTCATTTCCTTCCATGAAAACGATCAACATCTCCTTTAGTTTCTTGTATAATTCTTTGAAATATTCATCTCCATCATAACATTAACTCAGAAGTTCATGAGTGAAAGGCTCAAGTTGCATTATCATTCCAATTGTTGCAATATTCTTCATTGGTGGTCAAGAGAACATGTATGCTAGTCTATTCATGACTCTTTTCTTGTATTTAATAAATAAATGAAATTGTTGCAAGAAATCTAACCACTTACAATGCCTCACATGTTGCATCTTACTCTGACTTTGTAATTACTAAAGGGTTTAATGATCTGTGTGTATGATAGTCTCTTTTCCCAAGAGGCAATTCTTCCAATTCTTCACTACTTGTATAGTCGAAAAGAGTTATTTATCATACATGGGGTAGTCAAGTAATGCTCCATGAAATAATTTTGAATGGTATCACACAGGCCTTCCTTCTTGCATTAGTATTTCTCCCAATACATATCCAATAATATTGGTTTCTATCTCAAAAAGTCATTGCAAGTTTGGCATGGCTAAGACTAGAGCATCACTTATTTTCTTCTTCAAGTATTCAAATGCTCTTCGTTGTGTCTTACCCCAATGAAAAATATTTCCTTTGGAAGTTACGACATTAAATTTGGTGTTGCTACTATAGAGAAGTTTACAATGAATTTTCTTAAATACTGACCTACTCCCATGAAACTCCTGACCTTTGTCACATTGGTGGGATTAGGACATTGGGTGATGGTTGAAATATTCTCTAGATCTACCCTCATCTCTCCTCCTCCAATCATGTGTCTAATATATATTAAGGAGGTCTTTCCAATCTCACATTTCTGCAAGTTTGAAATCAACTGAGTCTTCCTCAAGGTCTCTCATACCTATGTCACATATGCGAGGTGTCCTTTCCCAGTATTGCTAAATATTATTATGTCATTCATATATAATATTACAAAAGAGTCAATGAAGGGGTGTAACACATCATTCATTAGTCTCATAAACATTGAAAGTGCATTGCATAATCCAAAAGGCATTATTAACTACTCATACAAACCTTGTCATGTTTTGAATGTTGTCTTTCATACGTATTCCACTTTGATCCTCACTTGGGGGTATCATGATTTGAGGTCAATCTTAGTGAAGAATTGGCTTATTGCAGTTGATCCAACAAGTCATCAATCCTTGGCATAGGATATATGTATTCTTGATGGTGATCTTATTCATTGCATGGTATTCAATGCACATTCTCTGACTTCCATATTTCTTCAGCACCATGATGATGGGTGAACCACATGGTGATGTGTTGGGTTTAATGAATCCTTGCTCCAACAATTGTTGTAGCTACTTCCTTACTTCATCTGCTTCGATGATGGACTACGCATACAATCCAATGTTAGGCAGTGGTGACTCTAGAAACAACTGAATCTTGTGTTCAACTTCTCTCTTGGGTGGTAGTCCTTGAGTCTCTTGAAACACTTCCCTATAGGCTCCAATTAGTTTTTGTAGTTTTTGATGTTTCTCACCACTACATCCTTTTAAGGATTCCTTCATCTCCAACTCGCTTCCTTCTCCTTGTTTCTCTTCTTATGTTAGGAACAATAAGACAAACTTATTTGTACTTCCTAGGACTATTCTTTGTTGATGAACACCAATCAAAGAGAGATTATATTTGTCCTTGTGTTCCTTTATGTAATATGTTTTCCCATTCTTGACTAGCCTATATTGGTTTTCTTTCATTATGAAAATAGCATCCCTCACATACAAATATGAACTTCCCAAGATGACTCCACATATGTCTAGATAAACCACATCTATAACTATATCATCAATTTTTTTTTATTGAAGGTAAACTTAACTTTAAACTGCTTTCTCACTTTCAATTCCACATATTTCCTTACCTATCCCAAGGGGTATGGATGTGAATGATATTGATTTTCTATCCCAATATTCTCAAACAATTTCACAAATATCAAGTTGGATTGTGAACCAGGATCGAAAAAACAATCTACCTTACTTTGCTTCATGCGGAATTTAATGCAAAAGAGCCAAGTCATCATCTTCTCCTCCTTGTAATTGCAACCAACTAATTCCACCTATTTATGAATATTAGTGTAGATAATCTTCCCTTCCAGGTCAAAGGTGCTATCCACCCTTTCCTCAACATCCACTGATATCAATTCTTTCTTCTTCCTTTTCTGAAAATATTTGGGGCACTTCTCAAGATGCAATCTCCAAAAAATTTGGACCTTAGTGTGTCCCTTTTGATAACACCCTTTACATTGTTGGATAGAAGGCATTTCTTCTTGTTCTACATCAAAAATCTTCTTTCCATTCCACTTTTTTTTTTCTTCTTTCTTTTTTTCTCTTATGGTTCTACTTTCTTGCGAGTACTTTTGTGTGGCTTTTTCTTGTCTCCCTCAAGGTATTGTTCTTGAATATTGGTCTCATCAATTTTCTTATGCCTAAATAACATCATTTTTCTATGAATTTGAGGTAACAATTACCCCAAATACTTGACTAACATGTCTAGACTTTTGAGAGAGACTCCCTTGTGGTGGGAAATCCCCCTATGGACTAGCATTTAAGGTTATATTATGCATGCAGATAAGACCGAAAGAATCCTACTTTCTACCGTCGTACCAAACCTAATCCCCATTTCTTTTAAGCAAATACATGGTTAAACGAACATACCTTTTTCCTGACGTTTGATGTCAATCCTTCTCCACTCTTGATCGCTTGTTAGTAGCTATCCTCTCAAGACTGACCTGCGTACAAAACAAGAAACAAACTCTACATGCATTTTTTCTACAGATTAATGGGTTAGAGATTCAAACATATATTCACTAAACTATGAAGAACTCATATAGTGGGATGGGGAAAGCATTTCTTTATTATTAACTTTAATGAATCAACTTACAATGTCGAGACCGACCACTGCTCTGTGAACCTGATCCTAGGATCCTCTTCAAATGTCCTCCAACTTATTTTCTTTGTATCTCTCTTTGCACAAGGATGGCTAAAGGGTTGGGACAATGGGAATGTACAATTGGGCAGAGTTTCTTTACTATTATTCTCCTCTTCCAAATGGGACCCCTAACCCTTCTTTTATAGGCTAGAAGAAGCTAGGTATTTGGACGAACCCTCGGCCATGCATGGTCGGGAGTTTCATTTAACTCACCCAAAGTTGTGTGTTTCATCGGCAACTTTCATTTTTTCGTGCTTTTGTAGGTCCATGTGGGTTGTTTTAGGTCAGCTAGCATGTACACACGTTCAATAATGGAGTAGGGTGCGTGGGCCCTTATAAAAGAGGTTTTTTAAAGAGTTATTCAGCAGTGTTTTGGCAAAGAAGGGATCTGAGATGGCCTGATGTTAAGTAAGCATGTATGGTGCAAATTACGGTTATAACAGATGCCCCCTAATGTGTTAGGTCAGAAGAGCATCTTATGGCCGAAATACATTACCAATCTTTACTGATGTGTCGAACAAGTGAGCCCAGGGACCAGGAACCGGGAGGCGCCGTCTACAAAATAACAAATGTCTCACAGAGGCGGGCATACCCATGCTCGGGATAAAATAGAATCATGGCTACCAATCAAATACATTGTAGATCCATGTCAAATAACTATATAAAGTGTAGCCGCGAACAATACACAACGGAGCTACATCTTGAAATCAAAAAGATATACATATAGAGTATCCATGTTCTAGAAGTTGATACGGCTTGATGGTTGGAGATGAGGGCTTCAGAGCTCGAGCAACAACTTCAAAATCTTCAAAACTCAGGTAGGAGTGTAATATGAGTATACAACTTCACTACCCAGAGGTCTTCGACGGCTCGTCGGTCATGGACTAGAGAATCTTGATGATCAAACTAAAGGCTTCATTGATTTCTAACAAAGGCTTCATTGGACGTTCAGGATGGTCGGGTATGAGGGAAAGAGACAAACTACAGAGGGGCTGACTCAGGCTTGGTGACAAACTTCCCTTGGACAATAGCACGACAAATGATGAGACTCAGGCAGCATGGCATTGATATAAGTTTACGAGGCAGGAGGCAACACAAACTCTCCATATGTTTGGAAGAATAACCAAACAGAGGAGGACACAGCTCTGTGTAGCAAGAACAGCTTCCTAAATTCATATTACATCCCATGGTTTGATGAAGAAATGGACATATGTGCTTTATTCAAGGGAGACTCATTATGCTTCTAATAAAGAAAATACTTTTCCCTTCCTCTCTTTGGGGTATATTTGATT
The DNA here is from genome assembly GCA_009831015.1 of Picea engelmannii. Taxonomy (NCBI): domain Eukaryota; kingdom Viridiplantae; phylum Streptophyta; class Pinopsida; order Pinales; family Pinaceae; genus Picea; species Picea engelmannii. Next base: position 46,773 of record ML799819.1, on the reverse strand, counting down.
CTTTTGTCTTTTTCAATGACTTTGGAAAAAAGAATAAAGTAATGTTACGTTACAATGGAGGAACGAGCGTTACAAACATACAAGTTCAAGGGGCAAGGACAAGACTAATGTTCATAGTAATGATACTCGGGAAAAATCCTATGGGGGCCAAGGGTGTTAAGACACAGAAGCAAAGTGCTACAAGGCTGGCGTATAAGGTATGCAAACACGGTTAATAAAACACACAATGGTAACGACCTTCGATGTAAGTTTGATGAGCCCAGAGAAGGTAAGCTCGGTGGTTTTTCATATTTAGAGAGTCTGAAAAAATGTAAAAGGAGACTCCATTGGGGTACCTTTTTCGAAGATAGTCTAGTCGGTTCGAAAAAGGGGTAAACTAGCACCAACAAGATGTCTATTCAAAACCATTTTAACGAGTGTGAGAAAGACAAGATCACTCGGCCATTTTTTCATTTTTAAGGAGTCTGAAAAAATCTTAACTATGGACTCCATCAGGAATGTTATTCTGGACCAGTTTAACGAGTGTGAAAGAATAAGGTCACTCAAGGATCTTTTCAATTTTAGGGAGTCTGAAAAGAGCTTAACTATGGACTCTGAGGGGGTTCCTTTTTCGTAAATTTAGTCCCTTAGGCCCGAAAAAGGGTTAAAATGATACCTGAGAGTACTCTTCTAGAGAACTGAAGTTCCATAGAGTATACCTTTGTTCGTACAGTTGACCGTCCGGATCGAAAAAGGGGTAAACTACCGTCGGACAGACGTGAATTCAAATTTCAGTTTAACGAGCGTGAAAGGCCACAAGATCGCTCGACAATCTTTTCATGTTTAGAGGGTCTAAAAAGGGATTAAAAGAAGACCCGTTATATCTTTTGGATCGATGCCTGGCATTTTCTCGTAAGACCAGGAAAAAAGGTCACGAAATTCTTTAAATAGATCTGTGTAGATTTGAATCTCTCTGGGGGAGCAGTCAGCTCCAACGAAAACATTCTCCATGATGCCAGGGGTTCTGGAGATATTGATAGGTATCGTTTCAACAATGTTTTCCATATGACCCTCAGCATATATCTCGTGTGTAGGTAAGGGATTAATAGGAAAAGACCTATCTCTAGTCATAGTCAAGGTGAATTCTCCGGCCTCAATTCTGCTTAACTCTGGGAGGAAATATGATCTATGATGAAGATCATCCCAGGGTTTGTCTAGACTAGTCATTGCTTTAATTACTGCTTCGTCAGAGGGAAAGACTAAGTCTAACGAATCGGTGTCAGTGAGAGAACCTTGAGCCCAAATAGGCTCTAGAAGCGGATCTAACTCTTGTGCAGGAGTTGGATCTGGGTTGGCTGAAGCTTGTTGGACTAAAGAGTACGCTACTTCAGCTACAGACAAGGGCATGGACATGCCCGGGTGCCCTATCCCATCCATCATGGCCGATGGGGAAGGAAGTATCCATGGATCGTCGAAGTAAATCGTGCGGGACGATGAAACTTGAAAAATCTCAACCTTATGGTGATTGGATATAAACTTGATATCGCCTTGAGGGGGCGGGTAATCGAAGGTACCCATCAAAGATGGGCACAAACCAACCTCTATGTTGACCATGCCTGGTTGAGGATTATCAATCATCGGGACCGTGGATGCCCCCAATGAAGGGTCACGTCTGGAGAAAGACAATTGATCAATGGTCACAATCCCACCCTCGTGTGGAAACAACAAGACTTGGAAAACTGTAGCAACCACAACTTGCATGGCATAAGTCCAACTCCTCCCTAACAAGAGGTTATAGTCAAGGGGTGCGTCGACTACTTCTACCTCGACACACACGGTCTTCCCTCCTAACTGCATGGGGAAAGAGGGGATGATACCATGTGGTCGGAACGAACGACCGTCGAAAGCAATGAGTAGAGTAGGTGACGAAGACAAAATGGGTTGGCTAATGGCCTTCCAACATGCCAACGACATAACGCATGTCGAAGCGCCCTCATCAACCACTGTGCGGAAGATATTCCAAGTAAAAAATTTCGTGGGATAAGCCACTACTATCTGAAACACTACATGGTAAGGAAGATGAGGTTTTAAGTTGGTTTTATACATCATGATTGTATCTGGATTACAAGTTGTTATCACCCCATAAATTATGGGAATCAACTGGTGACTAAGATATTATATGTCTCTAGTGTTTCTGTTGACAAATGATTTTTCATTCTGCAAATAATTTGAGAAAAGAAAAAACGAAAAAAGAAAAAAGAAAAAAGAAAAGAAAAAAGAAAAAAAAAAAAGAAAAAGAAGGAAAAAGAGGGCATAAAAGAATTGAAATAAAATCCCCATGCAATAATGGTAACTTGGTCCATACCTTTCAAGCATGGCCAAGTTCTTTTAAACTTGATGTTGATAGGGTAGTGAATGATTTGGCTAAACAGTTTAATCTTAGCCAAAATGTCTAGGTTAGTTTAGTGAATAAATCTGGCCAGACTGTCTAATCCTAGTCAGATAGCCCCAGGGTAGAATAATTTCTTAACCCAACAGTTTAATCTGGGTTAACTGTCATAGGAAGATAGGTTAGCATGTAGGTTAGTTGTTTTATTGTTCCATTCCAATAAAACCAGCTTGATGTAAAAATGTCACACCATGTCTCAAAAGCCTAGAGGATAGTTTAGTCGAAGCCCCTTGGTGTTGTCTATTTATAAATTTGGGGGAAAAAACCCAAAAAATGTATTTATCCTAAGTTTCCCCCCCAGCACATGTGTTCTCCGCTCCCAGTTATGCTTCCTGCACATTTCGACGGTTCTGATCGCGACGCCCAGATCTACGGTGCACAGAGCATTCCGGACCCCCCCAACCATTCTGCTTTTAACCGGGGGGGTCCGGAATCAGTAATAAGACTTGCGCACATCTAGACGGCCCAGAGACGAGCGCTGAAATCAACGATCCAGATTTG
>ML799819.1:13319-43794 GCA_009831015.1 Picea engelmannii | reverse complement strand
TTGGATTTCGGACCCCCCCTGATGATCTTATTTTAACCAAAGGGGGGGGGGTCCGAAATGGTTTTTCCCTCTGGCGGGCCCCTTTTCATACGTGGCGTCAGCCTATTGGTCCCGAAGTCCCATCACCATCTGCTATCTGACAGCCCCCGTCACTCATGGACGTCATCTTCCACTTGTTCCACTTGCTCCCAAGTTATGTCACATCCCATAACTGTTGTCAGTCCCCTACCCCTTTTCACTCATGACCAGCCCCTTATTGCGACTTTCACCTCCAATCCCTAGCAGCCACGTCACCCGTCCGTATGTTTTGTGCCACCGTCACCTGCCATCTCACCCCCAAGTGGCCCGTTGTCCATTTATTACTGGATAACATACCCGTTATCCTGCTGACCTGTCTCCCGCGCCCAACCGACCCCAGTTTTAAATAAAATTACCATTTTCCCCCATTTTCGTTGTTCACTTGTCGCACCAGAAAAACTCATAGCTAGCTCCTCCATTACATCCCGTCGCCTTCATCCACAGTCAGTCGACCCCACTAACTTCATGTTTATTGTAGGTACTGTTGCAGAGATGGCACCAAAGCCAAGACAAACAGAAGGAGAGGAGAATCATTTTCTCCCGCCTCCTGTCGACCTGGACAAGATCTCGTTGGTCGACAAGGACAGATTGATCGTAGATACCAAATGCGATTTTGATTTCTCAGACCTCCAGTCATGGCTCAGGGAGGTTTTCCTGGACCAGAGCGATGAAATTGGACTCTGGGAGTCCAATTTGCCCCTTTACCTCTTTCCCCAGATCCACCATTTTCCTGAGTTTGCACTTAAATGCCAAGCTCACTATATTCCTGAACAAAGAGCCGGCATCTCCTCATCCGGAGACACCCTATTCCTCATCACACCCGAAAACATAGACCAGATGATGCAAATTCCCCGTGCCGAATCTACGTCTCCTTTCAACCTAGAAATCCTTACAGAGTTATATTAGAAGATGACTTTTCCCCAGAGAGCTCAAATATTCGATCTTTTCCTTCCCACCTCCACTCAATTGCCTTCCACAAACCCCCCTTACCCGTCGTCCATGTTCTCCACTAAGGGAAACTAGGTCATTTCCTCCCTTTGTGCTCTGTTAGGGTACTATTCTGACCAGTGGGTAGATGAGCCCATTCTGGGTTTTCTATCCATTTTCTCCACTGATGAAAAGCCCACCACACAATTTGATTACAGCACCTTCTTGGCCGACAATATTCACGAACAGTTCATGAATTTTGGCACGAAAGGCATGTTCAGATATTTGTCTATAATGGCCTACATGTTTGTTTTCTATCAAGCAGATAAGTTTATTTTTTCCATGCAGAAAATGGACGCAGATGGAACGCCTCAGCCAGTCACAGCATGGACCTCTTTGTTGAAGCATAACTCCACAGAGTACATCTTCAAAGCATTCATCGATCTGTTCTACCACCCTGTGGTAAGCATGTTGAGCGGCAGGCCCGAGCCTCGAATAAACGATGAAGTCTAGAGAATCTTGCATATCTCGGACAACACAAAGACCGGGGATTGGTACCTGTATCACAACCACACCGAGATCAGAGTATTCGGGTGTGAGTTGGCACCCTACAAGATGCCCAAGTATGTGCCGGTAAGAATCTTTGCTTTAGAATACATAAGACAAATCATGAATTCAGATGATATCCATTTCGTATCATTTAAGAAGAAGCAGCAGCTTCGAATCAAGGGGCAGATTGGTTCCTTCATCTGCAACAGTCAAGGCACCAGGGAAGAAGCTGACAGGATGTTGAAATAAATGAAGTTCTTTATGAGCTTCCCATGGAACTATGATCCTCATGGGATCATTTCAGAAATGCGGGTGAAGAACAAAAATATCCCATATGTACATGTGTCCAAGCCCGAGATTGAAAAATTCGCCAATCAGACAGTGTGGGTGCCTGACACCTTGGTCGAAGTGGAACAGCAAGTTCCCCTGACCATTGTGCCACCAACGACCACTCCTCAGGTCCCTAAGGAAAAAAGGCCTCGACAAGAGTCATCTCCACCTGTCATGGAGGTATCGTCTGAAGAGTTCCAGTTGCACACTAAGAGGCCCAATACAACCACAGTTCCCGGCCCTACTGGGGAGCAAGAAGCCCCGCCTATCATAGTGGTCAAATCTGTCATTCCACCTTTCGGCTCAAGCCTATATCAGGGCATCACCCCAGTAGTGCCAAAGAAATCCTCAAGCTCCCCACTAGACACTCATCCCGACAAGCCTGAGCCCAAGTTGAGCATTTTCGAGAAGTACGAGTTGATTAAGAAAAAGAATCAGACCCTTGCAAGCAGTACTTACGCTCAGTTTTGAAAGCAGACGTCGTCTGCGCAACAGAGGCTGTTGTCTGCATTTGACACAAAAAAGGGCAGGATGCACATGGCCTTCCTCCAGGCGCAAGTACCAGACCCCAAGGTAATCCCAATCTACAAGAGGGCCACCTTCGAGTTCCAGACGAAGGACGTGCACCCAGCAGATCAGATGGATTTGCACAAACAGACTGGGGATATGGTATTCCATACATTGGCACATGCTTTCGCTTCTGCAACAAAATTACAGGTATCACTGAAAAATGCTCAAACGCAACTCAAGCTAGAAAAGATATTGTCCTTTGCGAAGGACAATAGAATCAAGACGTTGGAGGAGATGGTCCTCAAGATCGGCTATGATCCTTCGAATTTCAAAGTTGCAAAGGAGATGATAAAGAAAAATAATGCAGACATCGCCTCCTTGAGGAAACAGCTGAAGCTCCCACCTACAGAAGACTCACAGGCGAAGGAGATAGCGGAGAAAGAAGGAGAGAAGGACAAAATGCTCAAACTGCTCATGGAGCAGAATGCATAGCTCAAATAAATGGAAGCAGAGATGGAGATATTATTAAAATAAAAGGAACAGATGAAGCCAATGGAAGTCATTCCATTGAGTTCCATTCTGATTTCAGGAGAAAGCACAGCAGCAGTAACAACAATTCCATCTGCAACACCAGTGACACCACAAGAGGGGATAGCCAACCTCTCCAAATCCATGGAAAATATGGACCTACAAGAGACAGAGCTCAGCAGGCTTAAAAAGGAAGTTGAGAACCTCCAGGAACTCAAAAATTCCTTCCAGACCAGTCTCTCCAAAGAAAAGAAGGTAACTGAGCATCTCAGGAAGGAACTACAACAGCTACAAAAGCAAACAATGGTAGGGAAGACTTTGGCTGAGGTCAAAGAAAATGTATGGACAGACATCACAAAGTCCATAAATGAGATATGGCCCATGATCCAAATTATGTTTGAATAGAATGAGTTGGTCTAGAGGAGAAAACAGGCCATTGAGAAGATCAGAGTAGAATTGGCAGATAGACCAACTCAGGCAAATGATATTATCAAATTCTTCAATTCTAAGACCAGAGAAGAGCTAGAAGAGTTGAAGATAGAGGATAGAACAGAGACCATCCTTGAGGTCAAAAGAGTTTTGACCAAGAGAGGATTAATGCTTCAACTGGAAGAAAAGGTTTAGACCATGGACCTATGGGTACATAAATTCTTCAGCAAGATCGAGGCTCTCCAAAAGAAAGGTCTCCCCGGTGTGAAGGTTATTAATAATAAACTGATGACACTTCCAGATTACAAGAAGAGATTGGCTGAAGTGTCTAAAGACAGTTCAAAGTTTGCAGGAAAAAAGGGAGCATCACCAGCAAAGCATTCCTGGATGCCCTTCAGTTGGACATCAATATCCAACATGAGATTCGATACATATTCCTCACTAAGCCCACATTCGCCAAGTACATAGAAATGGATGAAGTGTATCGAAGACTGCTCAAAGTCATTGTGCCTAGTCATCTCAGATGGGAGGAACTCTGTGATCTTCTCGATTAGCCGATGAGTTGTCCGGGTCCAGTCACATGTCCATTCAGATGAGGTCGTGCAAAGGCTTCATCAACGGTCTACCCAGAAAATCCACGTGCAGTTGCACCAAGTCATCAAGCAATTTGATTAGTTAAATTAGTTAGGCTAAAAATAGAATTAGCACGTCCTGATCAGTTATGACAGGAACGTTTGTAATTTAAGTTATAAATACTTCACCTTTCGAAGTATTGGGGGTTGTTGATCTTTACACCCTGACGCTATCAGACTGTACCATTTTTTAAGAGATCTGTTATTAATAAAAAGGAGGCACTTTTATAGGATTCTTGCATGTATTCACTGGTGATGTTTATTCTCTAAGTTGAATGTTATTCTTGCTTTGTGGTCATATTGTTTTCTGAAACTAATCTTTAAGAGTAACGAATGTTGTAGGATTTATCTTGGATACCCTGTTTCTGACTCGAAAGATTTTAGTGTTTATCTTCTGGTGTTTTCAATTAAGAAATTCTTAAATGCTTCTTAGTTGAATTTATCTTTCTCATATTTTCTTCTGTTCATCATTTAAGCTACTAAAAGATCCAGTGAGTATATTATCTCTCCCTGCGGAAGTCTTCCTTCATGTTTCTGGTTGTATTTCATATTTATGTAAACACAGACCCCATAGCTCAATGGATGTGTAGACTGTCTCAACTAATTTAAAAAACACTTTGACAGCAAAACCTACATATTTCTTTACCTAGCCTAACATATAAAGTTAGAAACAAAGATAAATCATATAGAGAGATCCCTCTCTGAAGCTGGAAGGGCTAGATCCCAGCTTTAAAAGTGGTTGGATAAAGTTACCTTTGTAGATTTCTTCTGTTTCAACCTCTAGGAAATTTACCAAGTGCTAACACAAGTCTCGGTAGATCCTAAAGCGATTAACAAGGCTTTCCTCTGGGAAGGTCAGCTTTGGAGGACCTCCAAAGCGGACATTGCACAAGGGATTTGTGATAAATCTTCCACCATAGAATAGTTATGGGTGGCCCTTGCGTTTGGGTTGTGAGAAGATTTTTTGAACGTGCCTTTTGGGATGCGTGTCATTGTTTCACCGAAAGTCTTCTCAATCTGTAAAGAAAGAGATGGGAGTTCGGCTTCTTTGTCCTTCTCAGAAGTGCTTGGTTTACTATAGTCATGCACTCTAGTCGATATAAAAGAATCACCCTTCACCATATATACATTCGCATATGCGGGGTTAGTCGAAGACGAAGAGAGTCCTTGGCTACCCCCTTCCGTGATTGCAGAGGCTTCTGTTAGATTTTTCCCATGTTGAAATGGATTGGTTAACACGTAAGGTTGTTGTTGCGTCACAAACTTTTGGGCTTCTGCAAGCCGAGGACATAGATGGGTCAGGTGGTCTTTTGCGCACAAGTTGCACGGATACCTCGCCCTTTTTTTTTTAGTATTTCCCCCACCAGCATTATCAGTGGGTTTCTTATCCCCCTTACCCTTATTTCGTTGTTTTTTCTTTCCTTCAGGCTATTGGGTGGCCTTTGGATTAGTCGATTGCACTGTGTGTACATCCGACGTTTTGGTAGGGGGAGCATCCAAAGCAGTAGTTTGGCTGGCCGCTGTGTGTTGTATAGACAATTGCTGCAACTGCTTCGTCAGTTGCTCAGCATGATTTGCTTGTGTTGAACCAACAATACCATCGGCATGTGGTCCAACTCTCTGTATGGTTTTATCAAGTATTGAGCGTGGTGCATCTGGCAAGATCTCGTATAATAAACCAAACTGAGAATAAATGAGCTCAAGTTGTTGAGCTCTCATGATGGTGTCTTCTTCGGAAAACACTCTTGAATTCGCGATGTCTTTGGATAACTGTGGGACCAAAGACTTAAGGAACCACTCAAGAAGGAATGTTGGTGGGACTGGTACCTTAATTAAACTCTTATGGCGTCTCCATTCTTGGATGTGATCCGATATATGGTCTACTTTTGTCTGTGAGAAATTGTCTAGCAATTATGTGCCAGCGTCGTATCTCAAAGGTAATTGGAAATGGTTTAGGAAGGCCATTTCCAATTCGTCGAAGAAAGAGTATCTTAAGCGGTCGAGCTCAATGTACCATTTTGTGACACTCCCAATGAGAGTACATTGAAACAATCACAACTGTACGGAGTCATCTTTCAACGAGTTAGATGAGCACCAAAGGTGGAAGGTAGTCACATGATCACCTGGATCTTCATTAGGCTTAGCTTCGAACTTTGGTATGTCTGAAGGCAACTTCATCGCCATAGGAGGCCAACGTGGATCGTGATAGATAGGGTCATTCAACAACTTTGTCAAATCTGGCAAATGCAAGGTTGTCAGGAAAGGTAGTTTGGGTTAGTGGTGATAACTTGGGAAAAAAGGGCCTGGAGTTTGAATGGCACCAGGTTTCTAGGAAAAGTTCGGATGTTGGCCTGGGTTCTGGTAAAAACCATGGCCATGGCCAACGTATGGATTTTGCGTGTGAGGAGACATCATCGGCTGATTTCCAAAATAGGACATAGATGGTTGGGCATGCATTACATTTGAAGGACTTTGGGAAGGGTTGCCCCATGTCGGTCCCGTGGGGATAGGCATAGTACTTTGTCTGGGGTTCCATTGATTGTGAAAAGAATTACCCCAGATCGACATTCCTGATGAGGGAACGGATCCCTACCAAGAATTCCAAGGCCCTGATGTGGAAGAAGTTCATGGGTGTGCCCCCTGTGCAAGAATAGTACCCTGCATAGGAATAGGTTGTCTGAAACTGGGATTACCCCCAGTCGGGAAAGCAGCGGACAAGAAGGCGTTGTTACCAAACACACCGAACAAAGAAAACAGTGTCGAACCTATTGGCATATTATGTGAAGGTGGTCCTTGACTCCCCGCTCCAAGTAAACTATGGTGTGCAGGTGGCCTGATGGATTGTTGATGCGTGCCACCGAGCGAAGGGGAAGAAGGAGGTATATGACCTTGCCCATAAGGGAAAGAGTTAAAAGGAGCAGGAGTGCCCCCCATGTGACCTTGCATAGGAGCGTTAGAGATTTCTTCCCCCAGACCTGATGTCTGTGAAGTGGAGTACGAAACTACAGGACTTGTACCTGAACTAGGCATCCCGTATGAGAACGGAGGGCCTAACGCACTTGGTGTGAAAGGGGTTGTGGTCGCCGCCAAAGACGGGATCGGACCACTGTGCGATGTAGAGGCGGTCGATATCATGGTGGATCGGACCAGTGACGGTGGGTTAGGAGTTGGAAACTCTCCTGTGGTGACAACCGTAGTGGGAATTGAAGAATTCCCAGAAGGAGTAACAACATTTGTTTCCATTGCTGCGTACGACACTGTCTGGCACTCGTAAGGATGAATCGGTATGATGGTGGGTGCTGAAAGATCAGTGGTGGAGGTTTCAACTAGACCAAAATCTTTCTCTTCAAGGTCTAAAATGGTCAATTCCTCTGGATGTTGGTCAGGCACAATTTCTTGTGACCCGGTCGCTTCAAAAGACCCTTGTTGGTCTAGCTTTCACCTTAGTGGTGGCGGGGGTGGCTCCAGTGTAACTGACAGCGGGACAAGAAGCCTTCATGATCGGCGGAGCTCGTGATCCTCCACTGTGTGAGAAGATCAAAGACACTCTAGGGCATTCTAGTCGTTCAAAAACAACACACACTAAAAAAGTCCCTATAAGATAAGACAGGCAAACACTAAATTAATTGGAAGAATAGTTACAACAACCAACACTAGAGAAACTTACCGATGCAAGTGCAACTCGAACATGCAAGCACCCTACATGTATACTCTGCAAAGCGTGGCCCGATGTTTGTCCTAAGTACCGCAGTATACCCCTGCAGTCACCTGTGTATGTCCCTAAAAAAGATAGGCAACTAGGTTGCCAGTGTGCGAACAGTCACCAGGTGGGTACAATCGAAAGTCGGGTAGACCACAATGAGAAGGGTATCGATCCTGAAACCTGTCAATGGTATCTAAAGCAAGTGGTATGGAAGACAACTGAGGACCTCGAACAGATTCGAGACCCACGAAGCTCCATGGCAAATGCAATTGACATAATCCCAAGAAAAGCCCTCTATATGTGTTCTCCACTACGATTGGTCCAACTTTGGAGGGGTTATTTCTGCTACCTTTCCGCACATGACCTCGTGTTTTTCCCCTGTGTTAGAGGGGGGTCCCGGATAACTTTCATGATACTGGACTTGGACACTCCCTAACTCAAACTCCAATGTTTGATTTTAATGGCCTTGAAGAGTTTCCTCTCCAACCTAATCCAAGGCCCTAATCCTGAACTAGTTGGTTAACCCTACAAACATAAAAGTCTAATGAATTTTAGATTTAGCGTTAATTTTATGGCTTGTCTTATGTCAAAGGTTATGAAAGTGAAACTAATGATGTTTGAAAGACAAAAGTAAAAAATGAACAGACAGTTGGAAACAAAAACCTTCACTTAACGCAAATTTTCAACAACTTTTCAAATTTTAAAAAAAATTCTAAGATCTTTTGAAAAACAAACTCAAATAAGGATTTCACTCGACTACGAGCTACTTATGATCTAAGTAAGATGGCAAGAACTTATGAAAGCAAAGACTTTTCCCTGGTTACAAAAACAACACTTTTCAACCAAACAAAGAAATGAAAGATAACTTTTTTTATTATTATTTGAATGCTTAGAAAGCAAAAAGGAAAAATATCAACAAGTCAAAAACCAAGAAAAACTTCTGGCCTAATTGCAGATCGCAAAGAAACACTTCAAGAAATCACAAACTAGCAACTTAAAAAAGGACTCTCACACTTGTCTAAAAACCCTAAAGAAAATTTTGATGAAAACTTTTAAATAAAAAAAGAAAGCTATGGTTGATATCGAACCTAAGCTACTGACTGCTAGGACAGAGATTCAAAAACCTGAGAGGTATAACTCTTGTCAAGGGGAAGGATGACGTCCTCACCCTCAACAAAAACTATCCTTCACAACAACACTATTGACAATTCAACAGCAAGCATGTGCACGCGAGCTGTGCAGAGACAGAGAGAGTGTACATGTGTGCTAGCCTTATACAGGCCGCGTGTATCTCTAAAACTTTGAAACAAAATAAAAACAGACAATCCAAACCAGGAAGATACCACTGATATTGAGAACCAGGATCTCTTGAAGGCTTAGACACTTTCTTTAACAGAAAAAAGAAAACAATGTAAGGAAAAAATTCGTAAAACAAACCAATCTGAGATGAACCCTAAGCTATAGACTACAAACAACCAAGACTAAAAAGAGTTCCAGAAAACCCTTGAGAATGATTGATTCTGACAGGGAAGAGGATGACTGCCTCAAAAAAATTTCTTGAATCATACACGCTATTGTTACTTCTTCAACTAGCATTTACACACGGGTTGTAAGAAAGTAGGGCGCGGGTACACACGGGAAGAGCTTATGCAGGCCGCGTGTACCTCTATCCTCTATGGGTCTCGAAAAAAAAACACATTCAAGCAAAGAAACAGAGATAGCTGGTATGGAAGACCAGAATCTCTATTATCTCGGACTTTGTAGAAACTTCAAAAAACAAGAAAGAAAACTAGTCTTTTAAAAATACCCAAAAATATTCCCAGGAACCCTAGATACTTCCCCAGTATGGTCGCCAATTCTGTTGTGGTGGGAAATCCCCCTACGGACTAGCATTTAGGGTTATATTATGCATGCAGATAAGACCGAAAGAATCCTACTTTCTATCGTTGTCCCGGACCTAATCCTCATTTCTTTTAAGAAAATACATGGTTAAACGAACATACCTTGTTCCTGACGTTCGATGTCGATCCTTCTCCACGCTTGATTGCTTGTTAGCAGTTATCCTCTCAAGACTGACTTGCGTACAAAACAAGCAACAAAATCTACATGCATTTTTTCTACAAATTAATGGGTTAGAGATTCAAACATATATTCACTAAACTATGAAGAACTCATATAGTGGGATGGGGAAAGCATTTCTTTATTATTAAATATAATGAATCAACTTACAATGTCAAGACCAGCCACCGCTCCGCAAACTTGATCATGGGATCCTCTTCAAATGTCCTCCAACTTCTTTGCTTTGTATCTCTCTTTTCACAAGGATGGCTAAAGGGTTGGGACAATGGGAATGTACAATTGGGCAGAGTTTATTTACTATTATTCTCCTCTTCCAAATGGGACCCCTAACCCTTCTTTTATAGGATAGAATAAGATAGGTATTTGGATGAACCCTCGGCCATGCATGGTTGGGAGTTTCAGTTAACTCACCCAAAGTTGTGTGTTCCGTCGACAACTTTCCCTTTTTCGTGCTTTTGTAGGTCCACCTGAGTTGTTTTAGGTCAGCTAGTGTGTACACACATTCAGTAATGGAGTAGGGTGCGTGGGCCCTTATAAAAGAGGTTTTTTAAAGAGTTATTCAGCTGTGTTTTGGCAAAGAAGGGATCTGAGATGGCCTAATTCCAGGTAAGCATGTATGGTACAAATTAGGGTTATAACACTCCCATGTAAATTTCTCTCTTCCTGAACTCTGTTGTGAACTCCTGCACTAATTGTCCTTGTCTTTGCCTAAAGTAATGCCATACTATTTGTTGGTGTTACTCATATCCTATTGGATAAAATTGATATTTTATCATGTCCTTGAACACCTCCTGATCAGTCACTAGTTTCTCATTTCCTAGTGCTCCTCTTACTAAATCACTCTCCCACCACATCAAAGCATGGCCTTCAAGCTTCAACCGAGCAAATGAAATCTTTTTTTTTTTGAGTTACTTCATGCACATTGAAGTATACTTCCATTTCTTGTATCTAGTGGTTTAGTATGATAGCATCCACTTCCCCGTATATGGATTGATGTCGAAATTGGGCTCCATGCAAAAAGGTACTTGTGTCTTGTTGTAGCTGCACTCTCCCATCTCTAGCTAGTCTTATGCTTTATATCTAGATTTTCTTCTTCCTTATTAGGTCCTTCATGACAAACCTATGTTTCCTTACTCTTTGTTGCCAATAGTTGTGACACCATTAATGTCAATGTGTCCAAACTCTATTAAAATATATCCAACTTGACCTTGGGATATTCTTCCTCTTCTTCTTCATAATGTTCCCCTGACATTATTGATGCTCTACTTTACTTTATCCCTCGTAACGAATCTTTTCCCTTTCTTTTGTAATCACTATGGGTACTTACCATACAGGTCTCACTAAATGTATTAAAAATTATGCTCTCATACCATATTATCCGTAAACGGGAGGCTTATAGCCTATCTGTCTCACCAACATGGAGTCCTCTAAAAAACAAATATACTCATAGTTATCTTCATCTTATAAAACTCGAACAACAATCCAAAGTCGATTCGACTAGGAGAGAAACCAGTCAATCATCCCATGTCGAATCAACCAAGTGATGAGGAAGTCAAACTTTCAACAGTTGAGTCGAAAATAATGCAATTCGACCAAGTCGACTTGGATGAGAGTCAAGTCAAACAAGTTGAGTTGGATGGAAGGAAAGCCAACCAAGTCGAGTTAGATGCAAGTCTGGTCGACCAAATGGAATGATGGTCAATCAAAGGGTGGATCTTTTCGATTAGTATCTATTGTTGAACAAATGGGGAAAGGGAAAAATGACTCTTGGTGAAGCTAAAACTCTTAGCAGTGAGTCGGATCGAACAAAAAGAGAGAGACAAACTCAGAGGTCGAATTTGAAAATCAGCAGTTGCGAATAATGTTTGGAAGGACAATTTGAAAATCAGTTGTGAAGGAAAATGTTTGGGAAGCAATTTCAATAACCCGGGATGCATACAAATTCCTAAGGCGATTTTGGCAACCCATATCAACTACAAAAACATATGGAAGTCAATTTTAAGATTCATTGGCAGAGAAAAAATGTATGGGGGTGAAATTGATTGCGGGAGGATTTGCAAAAATGTATATATGGTCTATGGGTGGCTAATAAATGTCCATACAACCATAAATTTCAAAATATATTGCTTCCCTAATTTATGGGAAAAGTAAAACTTCCGGCAAAGTTGAGAATGTGCCCAACGAATCTTAAAACTAAATTATAAACTTGCAAGTAAATAACAATGGCTCAAGAAGGAGGATATTCAATTTGCAACTTATGAATCAATGTACAGGTGTGGTTAAAGAGATGTTAGTATGGTTTACTCACCCATGGGGACCAAGTTAATATAAAATGAGTTCAAACCAAACAACATGAAGTTCTCATTTCTAAACCATACACAAATGACCATTAACTTACAGTGCATACCATTTGTCATTCATAAACAATTATAATCACAACAATCATCACACATAAACTCATAATTTACCCTCGAAACCCAAATGGGAAAACCAACATTCTTTTTTTGACTTCGGGCAAGCTCTATATTGGTCACAAATGGGAAAGTTACAGGCTCTTTGGCTCATCTCTAGGCTCCTCAATGACATCTGGGAAGCCTCTTTACATCATTCACAACCAAAGAACCCATATCTCATTGGAAAACATAATATAGAGGATTGAGTTGATCGAGAGGATAACTGGAAGGTTAGCTTATCTCCAGTCCATTTCTCCTTCTTCTTTTTTTGTCTTTTCTTCCACATGGAAAGGGTCTCATGAAAGTCACATTTATTCTCTTACGTACAATAATATATTGCTTGACTTTCCATATATTACATACTATAATGGACATCAATCGTGATGGCTTGTGGCCCTTCATGCCAACAAGTTGATCTCCTTATTTTCCCATAGCCTTCAAAAATTCATGTGTTGATCATCTTAGAGCATGTGTTGATAGTCAATTGTTCTTGTCAGATCCGATTCAGATCATTCTGTAACACACACAAAAACTTAACATCTAGAACAACACCACAACTTTCAATCTACATGGGAAATATTCTCATAATCTTTGGATCAAAATACAAAAAAAATACTCTCTATCAAATCTAGAACATCATCATGTCTTCCTTGCTACAAACTCATCATTTCCCCTTAGAATTAACTATGCCATCCTCACTCATCTTCTACACCAAAAACAATGCAACTTCATTGTATCTTTAATTTCCATGATAACCAATGAATTGTTGTTCACCCAAAAAAAATTCTTCCATATCTAATTCAAGGTGCCCATTGTTCTCTATCCACTTATAGGAATGTCATATAGAACAACATACCAACTAGGAACCAACCATGCCTTTGGGATAAATACTGATACCACAAATTTTGACTAGGAATCCGGGCCTAACATCATCATGATTATAAAGACTGAACAATTAGAAATCTTATGGAGATACTTCCATGTACCCAACCAATGTTCTCATTAGTTCTCCAGGAAAATAGTTTGGATACAGGATGTATCCAAGTCAATTTTACATTCTTTGCACCTACCAATTTGAGGATTTATGGCACAATATTATTCAAAGAGTATTTGATCAAGGAAAAATTAAAGATGACAAACCACATAGCTATATTTCCCTTTCAACTTCAACACATCTCACAATTAGGAATGAATTTTACATTACGAATTTGTCGCATAGGGATACAAAATATCAACAAGAAATGATCATACATATAACTGAATACATATACCTTCTTAATCCTCTTCATTTACCTCTTTAACCTTTAAATATTAAATGCCATAGTCTAATAACATTGTATTCAAACTTCTGTAATCACTATGGGTACTTACGATACAGGTCTCACTAAATGTATTCAAACTTTTTCTCTCATACCATCTGATCTGTAAGGCTTATAGCCTATCTGTCTCACCAACATGGAGTCCTCTACAAAATAAATATACTCATAGTTTTCATCATCTTATAAAAATTTTACCAATAAGACAAAGTCAAGTCGACCAGGAGACAAACCAATCGATCATCCCATGTCAAATCAACCAAGTGATGAAGAAGTCAAACTTTCAACAGTTGAGTCGAAAAATAATGCAAGTCGACCAAGTCAAGTTGGATGGAAGGAAATTCAACCAAGTGGAGTCGGATGCAAGTCTGGTTGAACAAGTGAACCAAATCGACCAAATGGAAGGTTGGTTAATCAAAGGGTGGATCTCATCGATTAATATCTATTGTTGACCAAATGGGGAAAGGGAAAAAATGATTCTTGGTGAAGTTGAAACTCTTAGGGGTGATTCAGGTAGAACAACAACAGATAGACAAACTCATAGGCCAAATTTGAAAATTGGCAGTTGGGGAGAATTTTTGGAGGGACAAATTGACAATCAGTTGAGAAGGAAAATGTTTAGGAGGCGATTTCAGTAACCCATGATGCATAAAAATTAACAAGGCAATTTTTGCAACCTAGAGAAACTAAAAAAACTTATGGAAGTCAATTTTAAGATTCATTGACGATTGTTTAAGTCCCATTTCTGACCCGATCGCTCTGCAACTAGGGTTTCGGAACCCTCATCCGCCACGAACTGTTTCCAACCGATGGCTGCCCCGTAGGGGCCCTCGAATCACAGAGAGGGGGCGCCGACTGGCGTCTCCTACAGCCAAGTCATTGCCAACGAGAATGCTGCAGCGGGAATGAAGAGGCCAACATTTGAGATGCCTCCTGACATGCGTGCAGCGCTTCTAGCGGAGGGGACCTTTAAGGATCGAGAAATGGATATTGATTTTGACAAGGAGGCGGTTCCTGCAAAAGCTTCGGCCCCTTGGACTCCCGGAAGATGCATCCCATAGGCACCTCAGGCTCCAAAATATGTCGTAAGATCGTCGCGCATAGAGGAGCAGAAGCAATACATGCGAGACAATGCCTTGGTAGGAAAGTTTCTGGGGCTTTGGCCCTCTGAGCGGGATCTGATC
Organism: Picea engelmannii; assembly: GCA_009831015.1. Taxonomy (NCBI): domain Eukaryota; kingdom Viridiplantae; phylum Streptophyta; class Pinopsida; order Pinales; family Pinaceae; genus Picea; species Picea engelmannii. Next base: position 29,076 of record ML799819.1, on the reverse strand, counting down.
AAATGGATCCAGAATTGGTGGAAGCCCAGGGGTCATTATGACCTACAGCTGGGCTCCAAAGGTTTCTTCACAATCATCTTTCACAACCTGGAAGATCGCAATCGTATCTTTGATGGAGGGCCATATTTCTACAACTCAGCTGGCCTTTTCCTGAGATTCTGGATAGAGAAGTTCAGCCCTGAAAAGGAAGACTTTGCCCATGCGCCGGTGTGGATTAGGCTGTATTCTCTCCCCCAGGAATTTTGGCTGGAAGAGGTCCTCGCAGGTATCGGCAACACCATAGGCATCTACGTGAAGTCCTCGGAAGCAACCAACCAGTGGAGATACACATCATATGCGCGAATCTGTGTTTACCTGAACATAGCTAAGCCGCTCCCAGGATCCATCATGCTGGAGTACCACGATGAGGATTGGTCTCAAACTATCGACTATGAACACATTCCCTTCCACTGCAGGAAATTCCACGAACATGGTCATCTCTTCAGAGAATGCCCTCTTAATACGGCTCACAAGGAGGGAAACCCAGACACCGGCAAAGACAAGGAGGGCTTTGTACAACCAGCAGGAAGAAGGCGCCAGGGGAACAGAAAACAAATGACTCAGGTAAGTAAAGATCCCTCTACTAGCAATAAATTTGCTATTTTACAAGATCAACCTGAAAACCCCTTAACCACCGCAAACCAACATGCACCCCCACTGCATAACGAACCCCAGACCGAGAGACAAAGTACTGCCCCAACCCCTCAAAGTAAGGCACCAGCTCCCCCTTCCCTGGGCCTGGCTCGGGAACAGCCGGATTTGCAGGAGATAGACGATGGGGACGAAGAAATGGAGTTAGAGGAGCAAGATCTTGCCGGGGTGGATCTGGAACACCTTGAGCACGCCTACTGAAACCAAAATCTCTACACCATACCTAGGGATCAAATGAGGAAGGTTCACAAAGTATTCCTCAATTCGTCCGCAGGGTCTTCAGCTCGGCCAGGAAAAGCCCTGGGAATCAAAGGCAGTCAATCTAAAAACCCAAGCAAAGTTCAGAAAGAGGAAAAGAAAAGAGGGAGGAAATCTACAAACAAGCTTATACAAGAAATAGGTAACTTCATGGTGAACTCCGGGTAGATCCACTTGATCTCGGACAGTTTCCCTCCTCTCCCCACCCCTCCGTCATCATGAAGATTATATCCTGGAATATCAGAGGTCTCAATGGTCGTAGCAAGCAAAAGATGCTATGAGAACTGATCTTAGTGGAAACACCGGATATTGTTTTGTTACAGGAAACGAAATGCACCTCAGAGGATATGGACTGGATACTCCCCTACTACTGGAAACAAGGAGGAGTAGCCTCTGTAGATGCCACCGGAACTGTTGGAGGATTGGCTATCCTCTGGAACACCAACATCGTGCTGATGGAAAACTTCTGCGCTACCAAATGGTCCATCACAGCAGAGTACATGCTTATTGGCTCAAATCGGCCAGGGCATTTGACCTGTGTTTATGGCCTGGCTAACCGAAGGGACAAGAAAGATTTTCTCAAAAGCCTGTGTTACATCTCCAGTCTCACACTGTGCAATAGATGGATTATCGGTGGAGATTATAATATCATTCGCACCCTGATGGAAAAAAAAGGCGGATCAAGGAGGTTGGATTGAGACTCCTGCGACTTTAACAGCCTAATAGAAGATCTTCACCTCATCGATCTGGAGGCTAGCAATGGCCTATACACCTGGACAAACAGGAGAACAGGAGTACATCAAATCACCTGCAAACTGGACCGCTTCCTCATTTCGGAATCACTCATGCTGGACGGGGTGGCAATGCAATCCACTATCCTGAACCTCTCTGGTTCAGATCACTGGCCCATTCAACTTTGGGTGGATGTCCCAACCACGCCTGGGAAAAAACCCTTTCAGTTTGAACAGTTTTGGCTAGATCACCCTGATTTCCAAAAAAATATTCATGATTGGTGGAGACAGGCGGAGATCCCCTATGGCTCCAAAATGTACAAATTCCAGCAAAAGCTAAAGAATCTGAAGCAAATGCTTAAACTCTGGAACAAACATACCTTCGGCAGCATCTTCGACTCCAAAAAAGAGTTGTCAGAGCAGATGGACAAGATTCAGCAGATGATCAGGGAGCAAGGGCTAACGGATGAGCTAAAAGACCAAGAAATGAGAGTGAACCAGCAGATGGAAGACAGAAAGAAACAGGAAGAGATCCTATGGAAACATAAGTCGTGTATTCTCTGGCTCAAGGAAGGGGAACGCAACACCAAGTTCTTTCATCGTACTGCTATCCAGAGAAGGCATTCTAACAAGATCACACATCTCATCTCGGATGAAGGGGAAACCATCCACTCCCATGCTGATATGGAAAAAGATTTAATCAAGTACTTTCAAGACCTCCTCACAGAACCCATCCAAGATAGACATGAAGCTATTCAGAAAATCACGAGGAATGTGCCCGCCCTCGTAACCCAGGAGCAAAATGCGGCCCTTCTCCGATCGATCACAATTGAAGAAGTAGACCAGGTGCTTCAGGACACCCCCAAGTGTAAATCTCCTGGACCGGACGGCTTCACCAACGATTTCTTTCACTATTGCTGGCCGATGATCAGGACAGAGGTTCGGGAGATCTTGGAAGACTCAAGGGCCACTGGAAAGGTCCTCCAAGCTCTTAATGCAACTTTTCTCACCTTAGTCCCCAAAGAAGGACAAGCACATCGGCCCAAGCAGTATAGACCCATAGCTCTCTGTAATGTCATCTATAAAATCCTTACAAAAGTAATAGCTCGAAGTCTCAAGCCGATCTTACCAGCAATCATATCTCCGGAGCAATCCGGCTATGTTGAGGGCAGACAAATCATGGACAGCATAATCTTAGCGCATGAAGTAATCCACTCCCTGCAGAAAACCAAGACCCCAGGTATGCTTCTCAAATTAGATCTCTCTAAGGCGTTTGACAATCTCAGCTGGGAGTTCATGCGAGCCATGCTACTAGCGTTTGGATTTGATCAAAACTAGGTCACCTGGATCCTTAATCTAACCTCCTCAGCTTTCTTCTCTTCTCTCATCAATGGAGTCCCTTCGAAACCCTTCTCCCCCTCAAGAGGGATTAGACAGGGAGACCCCCTGTCCCCTTTTCTCTTCATAATCATGGCAGAAGTTCTCAGTCGTACCATTCATGCAGCCCTGGAAAATAACCTTCTGACAGGTTTACCCCTGCACGACATCTCTCCCCCTATCTCGCATAGCCAGTTTGTAGATGACACCCTCTTAATGGGAAGCCCCACTGTCCGAGAAGCCAACTCCCTCCAGGTGATCCTTCAAACCTTCTCGGAAGCCTCTGGACTGGACTGCAACAAGGATAAGTCCCAAATCTTCTTTTTTAATACCCCCCCTCAAGTCCAACGCCACATTTCAGATATCCTTGGTTTTAATAGAAGCTCCCTTCCGTCCAAATACCTCGGTATTCCCCTGATTGACAACGCTCTTAGGAACTCCTCTTGGGAACACCTCCTTTCTTCTTTTTCCAAAAGGCTCTCCTCTTGGACCTTCAGGACCTTGAATCTCCCTAGTCGTCTCATTATGCTCAAGGCCATCCTTCAAGCCCTCCCGATCTACGTTTTTTCTGCGTTGGCGGCCCCAAAGTTCATTCTCACAGCCATCAAAAGAATGCAAAGGAACTTCCTATGGCAAGGCCTCGCCAAAGAGAAGAAGATAGCGCTTGTCATCTCGGATAAGCTCTATAATCCCAAAGAGCACGGAGGGCTAGGATTAAGAGATCCAGTTATAATGAACAAGGTTCTCAGCGCCAAAATCTGGTGGCGTTGGTTGAAAAACCCCAAGGAACTTTGGGCCAGACTTTGGAGAAAGAAATACGCACCAAACATGGCGGAGAAGAGTCTCATCCGTTGGGACGGGGATAACTTGGGCTCCCTGATCTGGGCAGCAGCGAAGCATAATAGACAGATGGTCACTCAACATGCTTTCTGGGAATTAGGCAACGGGGAAATGACCCTCTTCTGGCAGGATTCCTGGCACCAATGGCCCGCTCTGGGAGCTGAGGATTGGGTGCGTGACATCTGCACCCAAGCGATGCAGGCAGGACTGACACAGGTTGCGGACTACTGGCAGAACAATCCCATGGAGGACACTTGGCACTACTCGCGTGTGGAAAGAGAACGCATGGATCTGGAGATGCATGTCAACCTGGCACCCTTGCAAGAAGAGCTGGCCAAGCAAAAAATTCCTAAAATTGAAGGGGAAGATATTCTCCGTTGGGGATACGGCACACAGGGCTCCTTCACCATGTGGGAAGCCTACCAAATTAAAACGCAATCAAACCCCCTCCTAGCTTCGAAAGTCTGGCAAAAAATCTGGAATCTCAAGCATTGGCCGAAAATCACTCTCTTCCTCTAGTTGGTCTCTCACTCAAGCATCCTAACCTGGGACAACCTCCTGAAAAGAGGCTTTGTAGGACCCTCTATATGTATACTGTGTGGATAGGCAGAGAAAACCATGAATCATCTCCTTAACACCTGCCCTTACACAGCCCAAATTTGGGACCAAGCAGCACTCATTATGCGCACCTCAGACCGCCTTAGAGATAGCATCCTCGACACACTTGAGAACTGGAGAGATTTGGCTTTCCATTCGCCCTTCCTCAATCGCATATGGAAACTTCTTCCCGGCTTTATCCTTTGGAAAACTTGGAAAGAAAGGAATAGAAGACTTTTCAGAAACCTTTCTCTCCCGTGGCAGCAATGCTGGCAACAATGCCAACGCAGTATCTTGGAAACTCTGCTTCTACGGAATTGGTCCAGCGCAGACCTAGCTTGCCCCTCCTCTGAACTCCCCGTCTTCCGGCATTGGAATCTTCTCCACCTTCCTCAAGCTCCCCCCCCCCCNCCTCTGGTCCCCTCCCCCAGAAGATTTTTTCAAACTCAACTTTGACGGCGCCTCTAAAGGCAATCCTGGAGCTGCTGGTTATGGAGTGGTCTTCCGCAACCATTTTGGGCACATCCTGGTCATAGGAGCAGGTCCCCTCAGTCATTCGACCAACAACGCAGCAGAACTCTGGGGTTTGATAAAGGGACTGCAATTGGCCATCCATTACAATTTCACCAAGCTACTCGTCGAAGGGGACTCTCAAATCATCATCATCTTGCTGCGCAGACTAGTAAATGGAGCAAAGCCGAACAACATTTCGCCTAGCTGGAGACTGTATCACGGCCTCCAGATCGTTGCAGGTCTAATGCATCCTACTCGGGTTATCATTCCCGCTCACGTCAAGAGAAAGGAAAATCAGGTTGCGGATGATTTGGCCAATCTGGGTACCACTTGGAAGGGACCAGACCTCCAGTGCAATTCGGGCCAAGATCAGGATCACCCTATTCTCCAGCAGTGTATCCGTAAAGCCCGAATGGTGGATGTTCCCCCGGATGGGGTGGTAGTGCGGTCTACACAGCGAGTTGTGGGAGCTGGCAGTGGCTATCAGGACACGGGGCCACGTGAAGGGCTCGTGCCACCCTCCCCAGGCGATTAATTCGACTTCAATATGACGAGAAGGGGCATTAACGCAGTCATTAACGCGAACGTCCCTCCCGTTTGGCATTTTGGCATGGGGCGGCTTGCATTGTTGGTCATTCGTCGTCGTTGGTCTCCCGCAGCACTTGCTCTGCAGCTGCAATGGTGTAACCATGCCCGCACTCCCTGGCTCCAGCTCGGCCCTGTCTACTCTCTGGCCTTCCGTCCCCACCGGGTGCTCTGGACCATGACTCATCCAAGGGGAAGACCGAGGAGGGGATCACCCTGGAAGCCTCGACGACCCTCTGTCTCCCCTTCCGACTCGCCCTCCATCAACCTTTCTTCCCGTCTCCAGTCTGGTCACTTCTCGGCCTCTTCCCATGACCTGGCGAATTCGCAATTCATTTGCTTGACAATGGTGCCCAGTACGCCAAGCTCTCCCCAGCGACACCTTCGCAGTCCTCTGGTGAATCCCTATGTCCCTGCGTCCGCCCTTGATCCCCTGGGATATATGGGTGGTGATGAGCATCCTCAACACACTTCTCGGGGGGTTGGGCCTCATCCCCATGACACCTTCACCGCTGCACAGATACGGGATAGTTTGGCTGCTCTGTATGACCTAGTATTTGGTATCCGACAGGGCGTGGAGGACCTCAATTATCGCCTTCAGGAAACAGACGCCAAAGTGGAGCTCTTCCTTCGTACTCTCACTTCTTTGCAGGACTCTCTCGCCTCAAGCCCGACTGAGGATGTTCCAATATAGGAGCCAGCTGCAGCGACAGGAGCAGGTAAGGAAGTACCGCAAGAGAGCAAGGACGACGATACTGCGGGCGACGGGGGAGATGGAAAGATTTGGGCAGATCAGCCTACGTACATGGAGGAGGAGCCGTGGCCAGGGGATCTCCAGGCCAAGTGGCCAGACTTCTCTCCAGGTGTCTAGCTTGTTAGTCTTGTCATTCCTCCAGTCTTAGATGGTCAGTAGTTTATCTGTCAACTCTTTTGCTTTAGCATATGGGGAAGTCTTAGATGTAAACTTTTATGTTTTAGATGGTAAACAATAATTCTGCTAAGTTATGGGGACTCTCGAGTTCGCTGGACTGGTTTCCCCTCTGTTGGGGCAGTCCTGCACCCTCAGCTTGAACATATTTGTATTTTGCTACACAACTTTGTTTTTGGAAGGCACCTAATATATATTTTCTTACTTACAAAAAAAAAAAAAAAATTAAGATTCATTGACAGAGAAAAACGTATGGGGGAGAAATTGATAGAAGGAGAATTTGCAAAAAAGTGTATATGGTCCGTGGTTGGCTAATAAATGTCCATACAACCACAGATTTCAAAATATACTATGTACCTAATTTATGGGCAAAGGAAAACTCCCAGCAAAGTCGAGAATGTGTCCAACAACTCTTAAAACTAAATTAGAAACCCATAAGTAAATAACAATTAGTCAAGAAGGAGGATCGTCAATTAAAAACTTTTGAATCAACGTATAGGTGTGGTTAAAGAGATGTCATTATGGTTTATTGACCCACGGGGACCAAGTTAATATAAAATAAGTTCAAACTAAAGGACATGAATTTCTCATTGCTAAATCATACACAAACGACCATTGACTTACCGTGCATAACATTTGTCATTTATAAACAATTATAATCAAAAGAATCATCACAAATAGACTCATAATTTACCTTGGAAACCCAAATGGGAAAACAAACATTCTTTTTTTTACTTCATCCAGGCTCTATATTAATCACCAATGGGCAAGTTACAGGCTCTCTGGTTCATCTCCATGCTCCTCAATGACATATGGGAAGCCTCTTTACATTATTCATAGTCAAAGAACCCCTCTATCATTGAGAAACATAATATATAGGATTGAGTTGACCGAGAGGATAGCTCGAAGGTCAGGCGTCCCCAATGCTTCAACTTCTCTCCATTCCATTTCTCCTTTTATTTTATTTTTTTTCTTTTCTTCAACATGGAAAGGGTCTCATGAAAGTCTCATGTATTCTCTTACATACAATAGTATATTGTTTGACTTTACATATATTACATACTAAAATGGACATCAATCGTGATGGCATGGGGCCCTTCATGCCAACAAGTTGATCTCCCTCGTTTCCCATAGCCTTAAAAAATGCATGTGTTGGTAATCTTAGAGCCTATGCCGATAGTCAATTGTTCTTGTCGAATCTGATTCAGATCATTCTTTAACACACACAAAAACTTAGCATCTAGAGCAACAACACAAGTTTCAATCTACATGAGAAATATTCTTATCATCTTTGGATTAAAATACAAAAAAAATACTCTCTGTCAAATCTAAAACATCATCATGTATTCCTTGTTGCAAACTCATCATTTCCCCTTAGAATTAACTATGCCATCATCACTCAGCTTCTGCAACAAAAACAATACAACTTCATTGTATCTTTAATTTCCATGATAACCAACCAATTGTTGTTCACCCAAATTTTTTAAAAAGTCTTGCATATCTAATTCAAGGTGCCCATCATTCTCTATTCACTTATAGGAATGCCATATAGAGCAGCATACCAACTAAGAACCAATCATACCTTCGGGATCAACATTGATACCACACAGTTTGACTAGGAACCTCAACCTAACATCAACATGATTGTAAAGACTTAACATCTAGCCATCTTATGGAGATACTTCCATGTACCCAACCATTATTCTCATTAGTTCTCTACGAAAATAATTTGGATAAAAGATGTATTCAAGGCAATTTTACATTCTTTACACCTACCAATTTGAGGATTTATAACACAATATTCTTCAAATAACATTTTATCAAGGAAAAATTAAAAATGACAAACCACATAGCTATATTTCCCTTACAACTTCAACACATCTCACCAGAAATGAATTTTACATTACAAAGTTATCACATAGGACTACAAAATATCAACAAGAAATAATGATACATATAACCAAATACATATACCTTCTTAATTGTCTTCATTTACCTCTTTAACCTTTAAATCTTAAATGTCATATTCTAATGACAATGTATTTTAATAAACTTCGAAACTTTAAAATACAAAATTAATTTCTTATCAAAAATTTACCTGCCGTTATGCACATATAAAAAACAATAATTGTAAAGCCAAAGCTGTTTTTGAGACCATTTTGCGGTTTTTGGCATTATTTTGTGGCAAGTATGACTCTAGAAACTTTGGCCAAATATAGAGAATCATGTAAGAGGTAATTTGTGAAAATTTGTGGGAAAATATAGAGAATCATGTAAGATGTAATTTGTGAAATTTTGTGGAAAAATATAAAGAATCTTGTAAGAGGTAATTTGTGATATTTTGTTCTCATGAAGTTTTGGCCGAATAATTAAAGCTTAAGAGAAGATATATTATTCACTAGCGTCCAAAGTATTAATAAAGATAAAAATGTGATGTATTTTAGGAGAAAAGCCTTATTTATTATTTGACACACAAACCCTAAGGTCTCTAGGATAGAATGATATTGCATGTTATCTTACTTAGTTGCGCATTCATATTTCCATATGGATTTCTTTAAAACAAAGTTGAAAGAAGGAAAGGTAGAAATTATTATCTATTTAGATTTATTAAATAATAAAAACTAAGAATAAATATATATTTATTTATTTTCTTGAAATATATATATATTTATTTATTGGTCTTTTTATTATTTTATTTTAGTGAGCCCCACAGCGTTGATTACAATATCGAGTATAAAGAAAGACCCACTGGGTGTAGTAACAGCAAGTTGGGAGCTGAAGAGTCGGCCGCATTGGATCCCTCAGCACTTTTCGGTGACCTGTCAGTTCTGGTAGAAGATGCCTCGGGAGGGTAAGTATTGAATTATTTTGGAAGCCACTGACCAGGAGGTCACCGCAGTACAAAACTTCACATAAATATTTCATAATATTAAATAGTCCTTCAAATTTGGTCGTGGTCGTCACTTCTATAATAAAAAGATTCGGTTGTGGTCGTCACTTCTATAAGTCGTCACTTCTATAATAAAAAGTTCAAATGATTTATCAATATATAAAGAGAAATAGAGTATAAAGAGAAATAGAGTATGTATATTTTTGTAAATTTTATTAATTAAATTATTGGATTTAGAAAATTTTATACATCAATTTAATGTTTTATATTCACATTTATATAAGGAAAACTTTGTGTTTTTTTAAGAGAATGGTTGGAAGAGAGACATAAAATATCTTGATTATTCAAATATTAAGTATAGTTCAGATAGAATAGAACTTCATGACACTCACTTTTTCATATAATTTTATTGAAAAACTCTATATATTCCAAATATAAATTTAGTTATTTTAATATATTCCAAATATTATTTCAAAATAATGAATAGAAAAGATAGATTCCAAATATAACTTTAGTTATTTTTAATATATTTCAAATATTATTTCAAAATAATGTAATGAAAAATAGGAAAAATATATTCCAAATATAATTTAGTTATTTTAATATATTCTAAATATTATTTCAAGCATTTCAAAATAATGTAATGAAAAAGTATTTTAATATATTTCTAATATATTCCAAATATTATTTCAAACATTTCAAAATAATGTAATGAAAAAGTAGGAGAAAGGTAAGAGGATGATTTTATTATTACGGTATCTCTTTGTATTAATTTTAATATTAACTAGGTGGTTCTTTGTATTAATTTTAATATTAACTAGGTGGTTTATAGTTAAATGACAACTCTTTTAAAATGAGAGTGGCTTTTAACATTATTTTCTTGACTTTATAACTATATGTTAATCTTATTTTTAATTAGAATTATATGTAATTTGTTTAGAAGAAGACTATTTCCTATGCTAATTTTATTTTTAATTAGAATTTCATCTAATTTGTCTATAAGATGACTAGTTATAATGGTCCTCTAATTTGAAGGGTTATTTTATCACTTCATTAAACCCACTCAAACTATTATATATAAATATAACATTTAAAAAAAAACATAATAATATAAAAAATTCATTTCAATCTTTAATCATTTCCATACATTATTTCCATTGTTTTTTAGATAAGCCAAAAATGATGAAAATCTTTAAACAATTTATTTTTGTTTCGAACTAAACCAACTCCAGATACTTCCCCACATAGTGGCTGGTATGGGACACAGGTTTCGAACTCGTGACCTCTCACCAAACTGGAAGAGTGTGCGCACTTCTTAACCAATTGTGCTATCCCATGGGACTGATCTTTAAACAATTTGGATGGTAATACTAAATTGTAAAAAATATATAATCACATATAAGCATACCTTCACAAAATAACTTGAAAACGTACCTTCACAAAATAACTTGAAAATTATATAAGTAAAAAATATAAATCAAATTAAAAAAATATTTTAATTTTAAAAAATTCAATAATATATATGAAAATATAATATTTTCTTATTAAAATTAAATAATATATATGAAAATATAATATTTTCTTTAAATTATTAATATTAAAAAATATATTATTATCATTTTATGCAATTTTAAGGAAAATATGTTATTACCTTTAATTAAAGTCTAGAATCAATTGCATACACCATCCAAATACGAGCCTAGAGGTATTTTTCTTAGTTATAGTTTTGAGTTTAATTGGGATGAGTATGTATATATATATATTTTTATTTGTTACAAATATTTGTTATTTGAATTTAACATTTCAACTATTGGTTAAAAAACCACAAGGGGACTCACACTTTAATCTAATGTGCTAGCTAAATGTGAGTTTTGACCCTAAAACCTCTAGGGTTGATAAATCTCTATTGTAGAAAATATTTTTAATAACGCAAAGGGAGAATAGGAGAATATTCTAAATGTGAGTTTTGACCCTATCATGATAAATTTCTATTGTAGAAAATATATTTAATAATGAGAAGGGAGAATATTTTTTCTGGTTCTTTACCTCAAATTTGTCAAAATGGAGAGAACATAGATCACCCATCCAAATAGATTGTGGAAAACACACTTAGAGCATAGATATGTACAAAAAGTGGAAGAGCCAAAGCCAAGCTTAAGTAAGTCCCCTTGCCATAAGGAGGTGAATTTCGGTTTTTGTTTTTAATTTGGCCAAATTTTCTATTTTATTTGGGATTAAATAGTGTTAAAAAAAAGAGAGGGTATTCTCCTTAAAAATTGAATTTGTTTTGTTTGTCCAAAAAGTATATTTGTATATTCCAGTGATCAACTTTTGCTATATTAAAAGCATAAAGTTAGGGTATGGATGAAAATTAAATGAGATAGAAAAAATGGTGATTGAGGATTAAAATAAAGTGACAAAGGTGAAAAGTGGAGAAAAAAGGAAATAACCTTCATGCATTTTTTTTGATTGATTTTTAATGGTTTCAACAAGTAATCTAGGAAAAACAAAAGGATCTGTTATTCTTGGAAATAACTATGAGTTATGGTCTCTAAGAATGAAAACATCTTCTTGGAAAGAACTATGAGTTCTAGTCTCTAAGGATGAAAACCTCCGTGCAAGTTCAAGAAAGTTGGGAACCAATGGAGAATGGCTTCTCAAAGCATGATCAAGCAACTATGTAGGCCATGACTAATGGCCAAAGAAATCAGTTTGTAGAATTGAGGAAAAAGGAGAACAAGGCCAAGTTTTGGATCTAATTTTTCTCAAGATAACAAGACAATATAGTGCAAAGCAAGCCTTGGATATCTTGTAATTATCATATCAAAGTAATGACAAAGTGAAGACTATGAAGGTTCAAACCCTTAGGAGAGAGTTTGGAACCTTAAAGATGAAGGAGGAAGAGAACATTGACCAGTTCATGACCAGAGTGATAGGAGTTGTGAATCAACTCAAGATTCATGGAGAGAATATTGAACATCAGAAAATTGTTGAAAAAGTTCTCAGGAATCTACTTAAGAAATTTGAAATGGTTGTCATTACCATATAAGAGCCCAAAGATCTGTCTAAACTGACAGTTGAATAATTGATGGGTTCTCTTTTGTCCCATGAATCAAGAATCATCATGGAAGAGGAATACTTGGAACATGCCTTCAAGACTTATGCATTCATTGGTAGAGGTAGAGGCAGAGGCCAAATAGACAGAGGAAATCATCAAGAAAAAGGAAGAACAACACCAGAACAATAAAAGAAATCTTGAATCAACCTAACTAATCTCAAAATAAGAAGGGGAGAGGAAAAATATGGATAGACAAATCTAAATTCCAATGTTACTACTATGGAAAATATGGTCACTATGAAAGTGAATGTAGAAAGAAACAGTCAAATCTGAATAAGGCCAAAGATAACATCTCCAACATTGTTCAGCAGGGGCATTTGAGACAATGGTCCTTTCATGTCAAACCACTACAAAAAATCACAACAAGGATATTTGGTTGTTGGACAGTGACTGCAACAATCACATGAAAGGTAAAAAAAAGTTGTTTTCTAGAATTAATAGTTCTATTCAATTTGAAATTACTTTGGGAGATGATTATCATGTCAAGGCGTTAGGAAAAGGTGTTGTGTCAGTATTAACCAAGAAAAATGAGAAGAAATACATTCTTGATGTCTTCTATGTACCCAATCTTAGACACAATCTAATAAGTATAGGATAATTGAGTCAAAAGGGTTATGATGCCAAATTCAAGGACTCCACATGCACTATGTTAGATAAGCCACCTAGTGGAAGACTTGTTGTAAAGGTTCAAATGACCAAGAGTAGAATGTTATCATTGAATCTGAGAAGTGTAAACATGTCACAGTCATATGCACAAAATGTCTCAAGCACCGATGATACTTGGTTGCAGCATCTTATGTATGATCAACTACCTTTTAGGAGTATTAGTCTCTTGCAAAAACAATCAATTGTTAAGGGACTACCTATATTGAATGAACAAACCAACCCTTGTGAAATTTGCATTCTTGCAAAAAATCAAAGAGGTAGTTTTCCATGAACCTCCTACAAAGCCAAAGAGCATTTAGAACTAGTTCACACAGATCTATGTGAATCCATGCAAACTTAGTCCATTGGTGTAAGTTTTTATTTTCTAATGTTCATTGATGATTTTAGTACGAATTTTTGGGTATATTTCCTTAAAAACAAATCCGATACATTCATAAAGTTCAAATAATTTAAAGTTGTAGCAGAAAAATAAAGTGGAAAATATGTCAAAGTAGTCACATTAGATGGAGGAAGAGAGTATGACTCAAAGGATTTTGCAATCCTTTGTAGAAAACGGGGAATTAAAAGTCATTTCTCCACCATATATACTTTGTATAAAAATGGAGTGGCTGAAAGAAAGAATCAAACCATCATGAACATGGCAAGAAGGATGATGAGAACTAAAAAAAATTCTAATGATTTTTGGGCTAAAGCAATTTCTTGTTCAGTCTACATATTGAACATATCTCCAACAAAAAGTGTGAAAGATCAATTTCCTCAAGAAGCATGGAGTGGTACGAAGTCCTCTCACTTCATAATTTTTTATTGTATAGCCTATGCACGTGTGTCATAAGAGATGATAAGGAAACTTGACAATACGAGTGAAAAGTGCATTTTCATTGGGTACAATGAACAATCCAAAGCCTATAGACTATATAATCCAGTCACCAAGAAATTTTTGGAGTTGACAGTAGGAGTGAAAAGGGCATTTTCATTGAACAGTCCAAAGCCTATAGTCTATATAATCTAGTTATCAAGAAATTTTTTATGAGCAAAGAGGTAAAATTCTTGGAGGACAAATCTTGGAGTGACCAAGAAAATGAAACACTGGACAACCGAAATCCATTACTCCAAATATATGAAGAAGTGGAAAGATTAGGACAACGAGTACCTTCACCAAGACTATCAAGGTTACAGGTTCAAAGACAAGAAGAACATGTTGAAAATAGTTCTTCTTCTAGCAATGAGTTAGTAGGTTCTATGAGAAATTAGAAAACAAGGAGCTTGAGGGAAATCCATGAGGAGTTGGATGACATGGATCAACAAGATCACTTTTCCTTGTTATCCTATCAACCTACTTATTTTGAAGAGGTAGTGAAAGAAGAACATTGGGTAGAGACCAAGTTATTGAAAGGAATGAGACATGGGATCTTGTTGAACTCCCAGCAGATAAAACCAACATTGATGTTAAGTGGGTTTACAAGACAAAACTGGATGAGAAAGGAAAGGTAGAGAAATATAAGGAAAGTCTAGTTGCCAAAGGGTTTTCTCAACAACTCGGTATTGACTATGGTGAGACCTTTTCTCTAGTAGCAAGGTTGGATACTATTAGAGTTTTGATAGTCATTGCAGCCTACAACAAATGACCAGTTTACCAAATGGATGTGAAGTTAGCCTTTTTGAATGGCAATTTAGAGGAAGAAGTGTATTTGAAATAAAAGGCCAAGAGTATAGAGTGTACAAGGTGAAGAAAGCCTTGTATGGCTTGAGTTTTAGAGATAATACTTAGGCATTGTCATTGATGAAAAATGTAACACTTGAGATTAAAGGGGAGTGTTAAACATATAATCTCTCATGTTGATCGAGTATGCATTAGTGAGTTGAATCATTAGTTAATTTGGTCTTTTTATATTTATGGAAAGTTGTTAACTAATTGTTAATTTTGACAATATCAAACCTAACCTATAGGATTGCTAAATCTCTATTATAAAATAAATTCTTTACTTATCAAATTAACACAACCTATAAACATTTAAGAACAACTCTTAATACATCCATTCATCCACATTATATTTTCTTCTTCTTAATTTATAAGGTATAACTTTCCCCTACCTACATAAACTCTTCACTTTTTATAAAAAATAATAATATGAAAATATAATCATCTAATACCATTTAACTCTACGCCTTTCCCTTTTATAAAAAATAATAATATGAAAACAGAATCATCTAATACTATGTAACTCGACATCTTTCCCTTGCATGACATTCTACTCTACTTTTTGAAACTTTGTCAATATGATATATTTTTAGTAAAATAATAAGAAAACATAATCATCTAATACCATGGAACTAGACGTTTTTTTATTCTATTTTTGAAACTTTGTCAATATGATATATTTTTAGTAAAATAATATGAAAACATAATCATCTAATACCATGGAAGTAGGTCTCTTTCCCTTGCATGACATTCTACTCTACTTTTTGAAACTTTGTCAATATGACATTCTATTCTACTTTTTGAAACTTTGTCAATATGATATATTTTTTTATTTTTTGAAAATTTAAATATTAATTAAAATTTT
>ML799819.1:0-13219 GCA_009831015.1 Picea engelmannii | reverse complement strand
AGAGTCCCAGCAGGGAGATTCTTAACCAGAGGCACTGGAGCCTTAGAAGGAGATGGACAACCTGAGGGAATGTGTGGCACAAAAGGGGGTCCATTCTCTTGGGGTTGTGCATGATGGGTAGAAGAGAGCTGGTGTACATGGATTGTTGTGAGTGGAGAAAGGCCTATGATAGATTGAGTGCTTAGAGGCCTACTTGTTATGATACCGATGACAGTTTAGATGGAACTCTCCAAAACTGGGAGTCCTTGGAGTTTCCAGTAGGGATGAACAGTAGCACTGGAACCCTAGAGATAAATAATACAGCCTCAGGGACATTTTTATAAAAAAACAATATGTCCAAACAAATATATATATATATATATATATATATATATATATATATATATGCTAACAGTTTACAAATATGCAACGAATCACTTTCAAATTTGCAATAAAGAAATTAGCTGTAAATGATGTTAACCTTACGATAGACCAAAAGGGCAGACACGTCCATAGAACAGAATCCAGCTTGCCGGCCTGCCGTGAACAGATGATAGCGATCTTCAAAAATACTGCGAGACAAATCGCTCGCTAAAATGGAATCTCCAAAACTCGCTACTAGATACCAGCAAAATGTATTGCTCGCTTTGACGCGTTTTCGTTTTCAAACAAACAACGCGTTGTGTATGACGTTTTCGTGTGGGGGAAATGTGGTAGATTTATTTTTTTCAGATGGATTCAACAGTCTTACTGGATTAGGATTGTATAATATTTAAATCCAGATCTGATTAAACGGTCGAAAAAAGTCACGATATTCTGAAACATAACGGTCAAAACTCCTTAATAAAAACACATAATTATTTTGGATATTAGAGCTACAAGAAGCTATTCTTAAAAGTTGTAATATGATTTTTTTCATTGGAATCTCAGAGCTACACGAAGTTATTCTTGAAAGTTGTAATATGATTTTTTTTCATTGGAATAACTCAGGGGAAATCTAGTAGGTATTCATTTTTTCAACCGGAGTAAATTAGACTTTATAGAAATCTGACATGTTACTTACAGGAGTGAAAAAATATAAAAAAACATTACTCAGCACAAACACTAAAACTAAACCCAATTGAAAAAAAACTGTAATATGATAGAAAAAACACAATAAAATATAAAAAATAACACGCAGTGTAAAAGCGTGGAGAGAAAGAACGTGCAGCTGCGTGCAATAATTCCTTGATGTATATACGAAAATTAGTTGTGGGTGGGTCTCCATTGATGACGAGAGCTTAGTATAATATTGTGACAAACTCTTTTAAAAAAAAAGCCACTTAATGTCCGTTGTCAACGGCGTCACGCCGCTGCATAGACTTTTCTGTGCGTGACTGGCTTACATGCTTTAATTGGAATTTTAAAATGATAAATGTAAAAGTTTTACTTTACACGATAATGGTTTAGGGTAAGTCTAAACATTATATTATAATTTTGGGAATTGTGTCACATCATTATGAATTTTGGGAATTGTGTCACATCATTATGAAACAGTAATTTTGTATTATTGAAAATTGTATATTTGAAAGTATAAATAAATTCAATTTCTTGAAAATTTTATGTTATAATTATAATTTACAATAATGTGAGTGGATTTAATGGTTAAGAATAAGTGTTTTTTTAGAAGTTAGAGATTTAAATCTAAAAGAGATAGAGTAATATTTCTATAAACTTTAAAAGTCAAATCTAAAAGATCCCTTGTCCCACAAACACAAAAAATAATAATCTTAAAAATAAGTTATTATTAATTATTACAATTTCAGACTCACTCGGGCTCCTTGGAGGGTATACCCACGATTATGTGTGGGAGCTTGCACCAGGGTGTAAGTCCGTTAAGCAGGTCGTCAACGTAATTTTTCCATCCTAGCCCAACCCCTTCTTATCTCGGTCTCACGACGTTGGATTTCATCACCAACTAGTGACTTCGAAACGATAAGGTTTGTTTGCCTATTTTGAACTCTAGATTTTATTAGCGAGTGTTGTTTGTTTTCGTAGTTGGCCATAGATTTGTTTTGCCAAATTTTTGGTTTCGCCAACATAGACCCTCCCCGTCATTCACGCAGGGTACAGGGACTTCCACTGGAAAACATGGAAGATTCTACCCCTATACCCCCTCACACATTAGAGGGCTCTCCTCAACAGAGTGAAGTCCAGGATACCAACGTAATACAAGAGGAAGGTTCAACATCTTTGGAAAGTTTCCAAATTATTTCCGATTCTATGGAAGATTTCCACATCCCTCTTGGATATGAAAGACATTTTCTCCAGATGAATTCTGTCGGGGAACTTGTTGTTGTTTCTTCTGGAACTCTAACCAGACCTTTTGGATCCAACAATCATTTCTAGAGTACTGACATAGTTAGAATTCCACATCGTATGAGAACTTTATGGCTCAGGGGAAAGAGAAGATATACCAGCCATCCCTGAGCTACCCGAGACATTTGCCGTCCTCACAGTATCCCTAGGTCATTTTTCTAGTACAACTGCCTATCTCTTTGCTGGTTCAGACACACAATCAGTTAGTCCTAGTTCAACCATCCCTTTTCAAATGGCCCACTCTACAATTCTTCCTCGTGCTACGACTATTCCCACCGGGAATACAATGGTTAACCATGCTCCCATTGGTACACCACGTTCCTCTAGACCTACCCCTTCTCTTCCCCTTGGGTATCATGCTTTGAACCCTTCTGTTGTCATCCATACCCTAATTCCATCCGGAGTACCACTTGGGCATAATACCTCTGCTGGTTATGTTCCCACACCTTCCCAGGTCCTCTATGGAGGGTCTTATCCACCTCTTCATGGAGGATCTGGCCCTAGTGGCTCCAATCCAATTGGTAGCACTCATCATGTACTCACTTCCGGTTACCAGATTCCCACTGGAGGGCAATCTTATGCCAAGGGGGAACATCAATTTGGGGGTCACACTCAAATTGGGGTGCCTCCTCCCTATGGAGGACATTCTCAGGTTGGAACTTATAATTCACAATCTAGACCGAACACGTCAAACTTGTTAGCTCATGTTTGGAACCTTCAAGCAAACCCACAACCCTCTAGGGGGAAACCTTCTCAAGCTAGTGTTTCAGTACCCCCTAACTATGGTCAACCATATCAGGGTTGTTTGAATCCCACTTGGGGCCCGGATGTTCAGTCCAGTACTCCTTTCCAAGGGAACATCCCTAACCAACCCAACCCCACGGGCTACATGCCCCCCCATCACCAGTTGAATCTGCCAGGATCTTCGCATCATATGAAAACTGCTTATGGTACTACTGGTATACCGATGAGACTTCCTTCCCAAAATCACCAGTACCCTCATGTGAATAGACAGTTACCCTTCTTAGCCACTTTGGATCTTCCCGATTTGTCTAGAATTTTGAATGACCCTATCCATCATTCTCCTCATTGGCCTGTCATACCGGCCAAATTACCATTCAACATTCCTAAGTTTGATGGTAAACCGGGGGAGGATCCAAACAATCATGTAATGACTTTCCACCTTTGGTGTTCATCCAACTCTTTGATGGATGACTCCATTCAGTTACGTCTTTTTCAACGAACTCTCATGGATTCAGCCGTGAAGTGGTATATAGAATTACCACAAGGCTTATTCACCGACTTTAATACCCTAGCCATGGCTTTCCTCACTCACTACTAGTTGCCAATCTGTTATGAAACAAGAACCGATATTTTGAGTTCTTTCAAGCAAAATAAAGCCACTCATATCTCTGATCACATTCATGAGTGGAGACGAAGATGACGTTTAATCAAACTCAACCTTCCCGATCAGTTATTGGCAGAATGGTTCACAAAATCCTTCATGAATGACATATTTAAAGACATTGCCATGGGTGGAGTTGTCACAGAAGAACAAGCGATCAGTCATGCCCAATACCTCAATCTCATTTATTCATAAATGGGTACTCTTTAGAATATTCTCCCTGACGCACCTCGTCCTTCTACCACGATCACCTCAACAACCCCAACAGCTTCTCATGTTGCTGATGGTGTGATAGGTACTTTCCATGCTCAACCTCAATTTGCGCAGGCCTCTCACGCCAATCCCAAATCCCATTCTTCTAATGTTCAAACTTCTCCAATGCCCACCCCTCCCACTAGTAAAACTTCAGAAGTGAACGTTGTACAATCGACTCCTACCGGTAAGAATAAATCTAAAAAAGGGAAGGGTAGGAATAATGAGGATAAAAATAACAACCCACAATCCGACAATACTAAGTTACAACCTACTGATGATAAGGACAAACACAAACCTCACTATCCTTGCCTTATCTGTGGTGATGATCACTACATGAAGGACTGTTTGAGACGTGCCGAGGTCACAAAGTTCCTTCAAGGGACCCCAAAACCTCCTACACCTATCGTCTTGTCTCAACCCTTCCCTTCTCAACAACAAGCTCAATTGGTCATCCATGATCAACCTTCTTCCTCCACTACCTCTTACGTACTTATGTGTACCGGTGATTCAAAGAAGAATGACATCACACTTACTGCTCATGCCAAAGATTACCCTTCCTCCAAGGAGAAATTTGACGATATACCACGTTTGTTGGTTCAACAATCTCCCTTGGCTCCACCTCCCGCCGGTCCTCTTCATCTCGAACGACCGAACGCTGATATAGTCCTTCTCCCTCCTCCCAAGGGTGTGGTTTGAAAGTCTACTTTCAATCCTCACGCACGTGTTGCCCAAACCTACAATATTGTAGAGGATCTGGCACAAGTGTCGTCCGCGATGTCATCCCTTGAAGTCCTTCAGAGTTTTCCTACACAACGGAAGGCACTATTAAAATATATCGGTGGAATCGACCCTACGGATACGAATTTAATAATCTTTGACTTGGAAGATCACATTCCGAGGTTACCCCCTCAGCTCACATTCCAAATACAAGTTGTTGTCACTGACAAGAACATTTGTAGAATAGTTATTAACGAGGGTGCTTCGACGTGTGTCATGTCTATTGCCTGCTAGAAAACCATTGGCTTTCCTTCCTTAATTGAATCACACAACATGCTCAAAGCCTTTAATGGCTCTGTCTTTAAACCCTAAGATGTACTCCCTTCGTTGCCTATTACGTTAGAAGGAAAAACAATCAACGTTGAAGTTGAGGTATTTGACGCACCTCTCGATTACAACTTCTTACTTGGTCGTAGTTGGATCAATTCCATGCGTGCAGTCGTGTCTACTCTTTTCCGTATCCTGCATTTTCCATATCAGGTAAAAGTAGTTACAGTAGATCAACTGGCCTTATTTAACTTTGATACATGTACCAACAATGTACCTTTCATTGCAAAGACACCCACTGGGTACGAAAATGTCGGTGTGGGTCTACTAAAATATTCAACTCCGATGGGTACATTTCCAATCCCACCACTTGAGGTTCCGCCTCCTTTGGTTGCCTCAATTAATATCATTTCCACCTCCATCCGTGAAACTCCCGCGTCTTCTGACCCGTGGATAGTACCCGAACCCGGTGATTATCTTCACTATGGCGACCATATACCTTTAAGTCCGGTTGAATCCACTTACCAAGCCATTCATTTGACGGAACCTTCTACTCCTTCTCTCGGTGATTCGTCTCTTGATCTGTTCCATGTTATTTTTCCCACAGACGAGATGATTATGTCGATGGAAGATACCCCTTGGGATGATGGGCATCATCGTTCCATTATCTTTCTCGAACAACATACCATTGAGAGTTACCAACGGATCTCGGCTCTGTTGACCGTTGTCATTATTTATTCGGTTCCTGAATCCACACACGATGTGTTATACAAAGGGAACATAAGTAACATTTCACCCACCATCCCCCTTGACATATCTATTAAACCCAGAGTTGTCGAAAATGTCCACATCGGAGCTTCATTAATTTCGTTACATCTTTGCGTTGAGCTACGAAGAGATGCCAGGTATTGACCCTCAAATTGTTGTACACGAAATTAAGACCTACCCAGATGCTAAACCTGTTTGACAGAGACTTCACCCCCATAAAGCAACTGCTATCAAGCTTGAAGTCAAAAAACTTCTTAAAGCTAGCTTTATTTATCCAGTGGCTTTGACTGATTGGGTATCCAATGGCTTTGTCAACGGCAAAACTCCGCTGCATAGACTTTAATATTGAGACCGATGTGTGCTTTAAAAAAACAAACAAACAATTTTCCTGTGCGTGACTAGCTTACATGCTTTAATTGGAATTTTAATATGATAAATGTAAAAGTTTTACTTTACACGATAATGGTTTAGGGTAAGTCTAAACATTATATTATAATTTTGGGAGTTATGTCACATCATTAGTGAAACAATAATTTTGTATTATTGAAAATTGTATGTTTGAAAGTATAAATAAATTTAATTTCTTGAAAATTTTATGTTATATTTAGAATATACAATAATGTGACTCGGTTTAGTGGTTAAGAATAAGTGTTTTTTAGAAGTTAGAGATTTAAATTTAAAAGAGATAGAGTAATATTTCTATAGACTTTAAGAGTCAAATCCAAAAGATCCATTGTCCCACAAATATAGAAATAATAATCTTAAAAATAAGTTATTATTAATTATTACAATTTCAACCAATAATATTTAAATTTTCAAAAAATCTTTAAAATTTTAATTAATATTTAAATTTTCAAAAAATAAAAAAATATATCATATTGACAAAGTTTCAAAAAGTAGAATAGAATGTCATATTGACAAAGTTTCAAAAAGTAGAGTAGAATGTCATGCAAGGGAAAGAGACCTACTTCCATGGTATTAGATGATTATGTTTTCATATTATTTTACTAAAAATATATCATATTGACAAAGTTTCAAAAATAGAATAAAAAAACGTCTAGTTCCATGGTATTAGATGATTATGTTTTCTTATTATTTTACTAAAAATATATCATATTGACAAAGTTTCAAAAAGTAGAGTAGAATGTCATGCAAGGGAAAGATGTCGAGTTACATAGTATTAGATGATTCTGTTTTCATATTATTATTTTTTATAAAAGGGAAAGGCGTAGAGTTAAATGGTATTAGATGATTATATTTTCATATTATTATTTTTTATAAAAAGTGAAGAGTTTATGTAGGTAGGGGAAAGTTATACCTTATAAATTAAGAAGAAGAAAATATAATGTGGATGAATGGATGTATTAAGAGTTGTTCTTAAATGTTTATAGGTTGTGTTAATTTGATAAGTAAAGAATTTATTTTATAATAGAGATTTAGCAATCCTATAGGTTAGGTTTGATATTGTCAAAATTAACAATTAGTTAACAACTTTCCATAAATATAAAAAGACCAAATTAACTAATGATTCAACTCACTAATGCATACTCGATCAACATGAGAGATTATATGTTTAACACTCCCCTTTAATCTCAAGTGTTACATTTTTCATCAATGACAATGCCTAAGTATTATCTCTAAAACTCAAGCCATACAAGGCTTTCTTCACCTTGTACACTCTATACTCTTGGCCTTTTATTTCAAATACACTTCTTCCTCTAAATTGCCATTCAAAAAGGCTAACTTCACATCCATTTGGTAAACTGGTCATTTGTTGTAGGCTGCAATGACTATCAAAACTCTAATAGTATCCAACCTTGCTACTAGAGAAAAGGTCTCACCATAGTCAATACCGAGTTGTTGAGAAAACCCTTTGGCAACTAGACTTTCCTTATATTTCTCTACCTTTCCTTTCTCATCCAGTTTTGTCTTGTAAACCCACTTAACATCAATGTTGGTTTTATCTGCTGGGAGTTCAACAAGATCCCATGTCTCATTCCTTTCAATAACTTGGTCTCTACCCAATGTTCTTCTTTCACTACCTCTTCAAAATAAGTAGGTTGATAGGATAACAAGGAAAAGTGATCTTGTTGATCCATGTCATCCAACTCCTCATGGATTTCCCTCAAGCTCCTTGTTTTCTAATTTCTCATAGAACCTACTAACTCATTGCTAGAAGAAGAACTATTTTCAACATGTTCTTCTTGTCTTTGAACCTGTAACCTTGATAGTCTTGGTGAAGGTACTCGTTGTCCTAATCTTTCCACTTCTTCATATATTTGGAGTAATGGATTTCGGTTGTCCAGTGTTTCATTTTCTTGGTCACTCCAAGATTTGTCCTCCAAGAATTTTACCTCTTTGCTCATAAAAAATTTCTTGATAACTAGATTATATAGACTATAGGCTTTGGACTGTTCAATGAAAATGCCCTTTTCACTCCTACTGTCAACTCCAAAAATTTCTTGGTGACTGGATTATATAGTCTATAGGCTTTGGATTGTTCATTGTACCCAATGAAAATGCACTTTTCACTCGTATTGTCAAGTTTCCTTATCATCTCTTATGACACACGTGCATAGGCTATACAATAAAAAATTATGAAGTGAGAGGACTTCGTACCACTCCATGCTTCTTGAGGAAATTGATCTTTCACACTTTTTGTTGGAGATATGTTCAATATGTAGACTGAACAAGAAATTGCTTTAGCCCAAAAATCATTAGAATTTTTTTTAGTTCTCATCATCCTTCTTGCCATGTTCATGATGGTTTGATTCTTTCTTTCAGCCACTCCATTTTTATACAAAGTATATATGGTGGAGAAATGACTTTTAATTCCCCGTTTTCTACAAAGGATTGCAAAATCCTTTGAGTCATACTCTCTTCCTCCATCTAATGTGACTACTTTGACATATTTTCCACTTTATTTTTCTGCTACAACTTTAAATTATTTGAACTTTATGAATGTATCGGATTTGTTTTTAAGGAAATATACCCAAAAATTCGTACTAAAATCATCAATGAACATTAGAAAATAAAAACTTACACCAATGGACTAAGTTTGCATGGATTCACATAGATCTGTGTGAACTAGTTCTAAATGCTCTTTGGCTTTGTAGGAGGTTCATGGAAAACTACCTCTTTGATTTTTTGCAAGAATGCAAATTTCACAAGGGTTGGTTTGTTCATTCAATATAGGTAGTCCCTTAACAATTGATTGTTTTTGCAAGAGACTAATACTCCTAAAAGGTAGTTGATCATACATAAGATGCTGCAACCAAGTATCATCGGTGCTTGAGACATTTTGTGCATATGACTGTGACATGTTTACACTTCTCAGATTCAATGATAACATTCTACTCTTGGTCATTTGAACCTTTACAACAAGTCTTCCACTAGGTGGCTTATCTAACATAGTGCATGTGGAGTCCTTGAATTTGGCATCATAACCCTTTTGACTCAATTATCCTATACTTATTAGATTGTGTCTAAGATTGGGTACATAGAAGACATCAAGAATGTATTTCTTCTCATTTTTCTTGGTTAATACTGACACAACACCTTTTCCTAACGCCTTGACATGATAATCATCTCCCAAAGTAATTTCAAATTGAATAGAACTATTAATTCTAGAAAACAACTTTTTTTTACCTTTCATGTGATTGTTGCAGTCACTGTCCAACAACCAAATATCCTTGTTGTGATTTTTTGTAGTGGTTTGACATGAAAGGACCATTGTCTCAAATGCCCCTGCTGAACAATGTTGGAGATGTTATCTTTGGCCTTATTCAGATTTGACTGTTTCTTTCTACATTCACTTTCATAGTGACCATATTTTCCATAGTAGTAACATTGGAATTTAGATTTGTCTATCCATATTTTTCCTCTCCCCTTCTTATTTTGAGATTAGTTAGGTTGATTCAAGATTTCTTTTATTGTTCTGGTGTTGTTCTTCCTTTTTCTTGATGATTTCCTCTGTCTATTTGGCCTCTGCCTCTACCTCTACCAATGAATGCATAAGTCTTGAAGGCATGTTCCAAGTATTCCTCTTCCATGATGATTCTTGATTCATGGGACAAAAGAGAACCCATCAATTATTCAACTGTCAGTTTAGACAGATCTTTGGGCTCTTATATGGTAATGACAACCATTTCAAATTTCTTAAGTAGATTCCTGAGAACTTTTTCAACAATTTTCTGATGTTCAATATTCTCTCCATGAATCTTGAGTTGATTCACAACTCCTATCACTCTGGTCATGAACTGGTCAATGTTCTCTTCCTCCTTCATCTTTAAGGTTCCAAACTCTCTCCTAAGGGTTTGAACCTTCATAGTCTTCACTTTGTCATTACTTTGATATGATAATTACAAGATATCCAAGGCTTGCTTTGCACTATATTGTCTTGTTATCTTGAGAAAAATTAGATCCAAAACTTGGCCTTGTTCTCCTTTTTCCTCAATTCTACAAACTGATTTCTTTGGCCATTAGTCATGGCCTACATAGTTGCTTGATCATGCTTTGAGAAGCCATTCTCCATTGGTTCCCAACTTTCTTGAACTTGCACGGAGGTTTTCATCCTTAGAGACTAGAACTCATAGTTCTTTCCAAGAAGATGTTTTCATTCTTAGAGACCATAACTCATAGTTATTTCCAAGAATAACAGATCCTTTTGTTTTTCCTAGATTACTTGTTGAAACCATTAAAAATCAATCAAAAAAAATGCATGAAGGTTATTTCCTTTTTTCTCCACTTTTCACCTTTGTCACTTTATTTTAATCCTCAATCACCATTTTTTCTATCTCATTTAATTTTCATCCATACCCTAACTTTATGCTTTTAATATAGCAAAAGTTGATCACTGGAATATACAAATATACTTTTTGGACAAACAAAACAAATTCAATTTTTAAGGAGAATACCCTCTCTTTTTTTTAACACTATTTAATCCCAAATAAAATAGAAAATTTGGCCAAATTAAAAACAAAAACCGAAATTCACCTCCTTATGGCAAGGGGACTTACTTAAGCTTGGCTTTGGCTCTTCCACTTTTTGTACATATCTATGCTCTAAGTGTGTTTTCCACAATCTATTTGGATGGGTGATCTATGTTCTCTCCATTTTGACAAATTTGAGGTAAAGAACCAGAAAAAATATTCTCCCTTCTCATTATTAAATATATTTTCTACAATAGAAATTTATCATGATAGGGTCAAAACTCACATTTAGAATATTCTCCTATTCTCCCTTTGCGTTATTAAAAATATTTTCTACAATAGAGATTTATCAACCCTAGAGGTTTTAGGGTCAAAACTCACATTTAGCTAGCACATTAGATTAAAGTGTGAGTCCCCTTGTGGTTTTTTAACCAATAGTTGAAATGTTAAATTCAAATAACAAATATTTGTAACAAATAAAAATATATATATATACATACTCATCCCAATTAAACTCAAAACTATAACTAAGAAAAATACCTCTAGGCTCGTATTTGGATGGTGTATGCAATTGATTCTAGACTTTAATTAAAGGTAATAACATATTTTCCTTAAAATTGCATAAAATGATAATAATATATTTTTTAATATTAATAATTTAAAGAAAATATTATATTTTCATATATATTATTTAATTTTAATAAGAAAATATTATATTTTCATATATATTATTGAATTTTTTAAAATTAAAATATTTTTTTAATTTGATTTATATTTTTTACTTATATAATTTTCAAGTTATTTTGTGAAGGTACGTTTTCAAGTTATTTTGTGAAGGTATGCTTATATGTGATTATATATTTTTTACAATTTAGTATTACCATCCAAATTGTTTAAAGATCAGTCCCATGGGATAGCACAATTGGTTAAGAAGTGCGCACACTCTTCCAGTTTGGTGAGAGGTCACGAGTTCGAAACCTGTGTCCCATACCAGCCACTATGTGGGGAAGTATCTGGAGTTGGTTTAGTTCGAAACAAAAATAAATTGTTTAAAGATTTTCATCATTTTTGGCTTATCTAAAAAACAATGGAAATAATGTATGGAAATGATTAAAGATTGAAATGAATTTTTTATATTATTATGTTTTTTTTTAAATGTTATATTTATATATAATAGTTTGAGTGGGTTTAATGAAGTGATAAAATAACCCTTCAAATTAGAGGACCATTATAACTAGTCATCTTATAGACAAATTAGATGAAATTCTAATTAAAAATAAAATTAGCATAGGAAATAGTCTTCTTCTAAACAAATTACATATAATTCTAATTAAAAATAAGATTAACATATAGTTATAAAGTCAAGAAAATAATGTTAAAAGCCACTCTCATTTTAAAAGAGTTGTCATTTAACTATAAACCACCTAGTTAATATTAAAATTAATACAAAGAACCACCTAGTTAATATTAAAATTAATACAAAGAGATACCGTAATAATAAAATCATCCTCTTACCTTTCTCCTACTTTTTCATTACATTATTTTGAAATGTTTGAAATAATATTTGGAATATATTAGAAATATATTAAAATACTTTTTCATTACATTATTTTGAAATGCTTGAAATAATATTTAGAATATATTAAAATAACTAAATTATATTTGGAATATATTTTTCCTATTTTTCATTACATTATTTTGAAATAATATTTGAAATATATTAAAAATAACTAAAGTTATATTTGGAATCTATCTTTTCTATTCATTATTTTGAAATAATATTTGGAATATATTAAAATAACTAAATTTATATTTGGAATATATAGAGTTTTTCAATAAAATTATATGAAAAAGTGAGTGTCATGAAGTTCTATTCTATCTGAACTATACTTAATATTTGAATAATCAAGATATTTTATGTCTCTCTTCCAACCATTCTCTTAAAAAAACACAAAGTTTTCCTTATATAAATGTGAATATAAAACATTAAATTGATGTATAAAATTTTCTAAATCCAATAATTTAATTAATAAAATTTACAAAAATATACATACTCTATTTCTCTTTATACTCTATTTCTCTTTATATATTGATAAATCATTTGAACTTTTTATTATAGAAGTGACGACTTATAGAAGTGACGACCACAACCGAATCTTTTTATTATAGAAGTGACGACCACGACCAAATTTGAAGGACTATTTAATATTATGAAATATTTATGTGAAGTTTTGTACTGCGGTGACCTCCTGGTCAGTGGCTTCCAAAATAATTCAATACTTACCCTCCCGAGGCATCTTCTACCAGAACTGACAGGTCACCGAAAAGTGCTGAGGGATCCAATGCGGCCGACTCTTCAGCTCCCAACTTGCTGTTACTACACCCAGTGGGTCTTTCTTTATACTCGATATTGTAATCAACGCTGTGGGGCTCACTAAAATAAAATAATAAAAAGACCAATAAATAAATATATATATAT
>ML799818.1:135193-176772 GCA_009831015.1 Picea engelmannii | reverse complement strand
AAGAATGTAATGTCTCCACTGACAGAAAGATTTCACAATGGAGTACATTTCTTTTTCGTAAGTAGGGTACTTACAGACAACATTTGATAGTCTCTCACTATGATATGCCACAGGGTGGTTGTGCTGAGTGAGAACATCGCCCATAACATAGTCTGAAGTATAATTCTTGATCTCAAAGTCATGTTGCAGGTCCGGTAATGAAAGTACCAGGGATGAGAAGAAATTCTTCTTCAAGTCATCGAAGGCTTGTTGTTGGGACAGGCCCTACACAATTTTTTTCTTACTGTTACCCCTGGTTACTTGGATGATGTCCCATGCGATATGAGAGAATACCAACATGAACCTAAGAGAATACCAACATGAACCTACGATAGAAATTTCCAAGGCCCAAGAAGCTTTGAAGTTTAGTGAGTGTGATTCAGGCTAGCCAGTCATAGATCACCTAGATCTTGGCTGGATCCACATGCACACCATGATGATCAACGATGTAGCCTAAGTAATGGACCTTGTCCATGCCGAAGGAGCCTTTTTTTAAGTTTTCATATAGTTTGTGTTGTCACAATTTGTGCAAAACCTAATGAATATACTGCAAGTGTTCTACCCAAGTCTTGTTGTATATGAGGATGTCATCTAGATACACCACTATAAAATTAATGGTGAAAGGTTGTAGGATATCATCCATCATCCTCATAAAAGTTGTTGGAGAATTTTTGAAACCAAAGGGCATGAACAACCATTCAAAAAGACCTTATTTTGACTTGAAGGAAGTCTTCCCTACATCCATATGTTCTATTGGGACCTGGTGGTAGCTAGAATTCAGATCAATCTTACTGAAGTATTTGGCCCCTTTGAGTTGATCAAGGAGGTCGTCAATTCAGGGAATCGGGTACTGGATTTAGAATGTTATTTTATTCAAGGCCCTATAATCAATGTTGATTCACCAGGTCCCATATTTCTTCTGCACCAACATGATTGGGCTCCCACAAGGCGATGAGCTGGGATGCATGTTCCCCTTGTGGAGAATTTCTTGGATCTTCCTCTTAATGTCCTCGTTTTCTAACAGAGAGCATTGATAGAATGGCCCATTGGGTAGAAATGAGCCTAGGGTTAGATCGATGAGATGCTTGACCTAGAAGGCCAGAGGTACCCCGCTAGGAGAGGACAAGATTAATGAGTATTCTTGCACGACCTTATCCGCTTGTTTATGTTGTGTGGAAAGATCGACCGCGGAGGCCCTATATGTGGTTGTGATATTTCGCTCACTGTGAGAGGGAATACTGAAGAAGAAAAATTTTGTTATCTAAGAGATCACCTTCCTGCATTTCTTGAAAGATATCAAAGAAATAACACTAGGAGGGACTTCCTCAGGTATCCTATACAATTTCCTGTTCAAAGTAATAATAACACTATGATGCCTAGACTCATATAAAATATAACGTTTCCATAAATAAGGTTGGACCAAAAGAAAATTATAAAATTCGAGAGGAGAAACATCACACAACACCTCGTCTTTGAAGGGATTGATTTCATACAACAGTTGGCATTGTTGGTTGACGTGGAGATCACTTCCTTGGCGTTGCCATCCAATGGCATAGGTTTGTGGGCACGACGTTGTTGGCAGGACCAACTGCTTGATGACCTCTGCTGAGATGAAGTTCTTCTGGATACGACTATCAATGATGAAGTGAAACAAGGTGCCTTTTACACATATGCGAATGGTAGAGGCTATCTCCTTCTTCTGGCTCGTCTTGTTCACCAGGATGGAGCTTGGTGGTAGCAACAGTGGAAATGGGTTCCACGTCAATGATTTGTCTTCCCTTTTCTGGTTCTTACTCAGATTCAAAACCTGCATCTAATTTAGAGGCTTTCACTTCGGCCACCAATGAATGCTTTGAGAGGCATTCAACAACGTTATGCCAAGGGCTCTTATGGAAGTCACACCACTTCCTGATATCTTTCTTTGTCTTTCTGGTGTCCGTACTTTCTTGCAGCTTGGACTGGTTGTCCCGATACTATCCCTCTTTCCTCTATCCTTTCTTCCATGGGTTAGGCCGACCCTTTCTTGGATTTTGTTGTGAGTGGTTCACAACCCCAAATTGACGCATCTTTTGTTCGATATTTTGCTCTATTTTTGCAGCATATCGGTAGGCCACGCCCAAGGATGAGATGTACATAAATTTCATTTTGGTATGGATCTATCTATGAATATCACCGCGATACTTGAGCACGAGATGTCGTTCTAAATATTTGATACCCATCTTGGTGCATAAGGTATGGAATATATTTGTGAACTCTAGCACTGCTTGGTCTCTTTCTTGCCGCAGTGTGGTCCATTTGGTATACAAGTCGTCATAACTTCCAAGAGGGTAGTATTGTTCCTTAATAACATTCCTAAAGGATTCCCAGGTGGTTGTGACTGTAAATAATGAGGGTTCCTCTATTTCCTTTTTCTCACAGAAATTTTCCCACCAATCTTTGACATGGGGAATGACTTTGAGGAGCGCAAAAGTAATCTTTTCTCTATTTGAAAAGTTATGGAAATACAAATACCCTTCTAGTAGATTCAACCTCTTGTCTATAGCATCTATGTCTATCTGACCTTTAAATAAAGGAATATCGAAGTTGATTTGTACCTTGAAGGGGGAGGAATCTTCGCTAAAGGAATGTAAAAGACCCTACACATCCAAAAACCTAACCCTAGGAGATGATGCGCCAAAAGTCAGGTTGGCCCCATTTTGTTAAGTTAGTACACTGACACAGTAAAGAAACTACCACCACCTCGTGCTCCTACTCGTAGGATCGATCAATCATTTCATGAGCCAAAGTGGCTCTTCCGATTCCCTGTCGGAATCTCTGCTAAAAACTTGATCCACGAGTCCTTTTCTTTTGCCTCGCGGTCTTCTGCACTCAACCGTGAACTTCCCCGATCTTAATTTCGGGTTTCAGGGTTTTGTGATCCCGAATGTCACGAATCTCTGTCCCCGCGATCTCTCGATCACCGATTTACCG
The DNA here is from genome assembly GCA_009831015.1 of Picea engelmannii. Classification (NCBI taxonomy): domain Eukaryota; kingdom Viridiplantae; phylum Streptophyta; class Pinopsida; order Pinales; family Pinaceae; genus Picea; species Picea engelmannii. The sequence continues at coordinate 173,763 of ML799818.1, read as the reverse complement.
ATGCGATCTTTACGCGTTAGCCCTCCTGGCTAGGCTCCTAGTCCATATGACTAGTCCTCATAAGACCACAGCCTTACCTCCTTTCGGGGTTTCGGACATCGCAATGCCGAAATGCATAAACCTCTTGTCCACGGGATTCCCGATATCCTGATCCCTGATTTCCCGATGTGGCTCTCCTATCGGGACTTTCCCCAATAATATGGATCTCCGCCACCTGTCCCCAACTGATGGACGACTCAGGCTTGTATCGGTGTTTTCACTGTGAACTTACCCGATCACTCGTCCTCGTGATTCCCGATTTCACGAACACCAATATTCCGATACCTGTCGGGACTTTTTCCTGGCATGAGAAGGGTTAAACCCTGTGCACCTCCTGTCCGATATGACGGATGTCGGGTACTTCCATCTAGATCTGATGGTTTAGATCCGTCCTCCTTGTATGCTCACTCTGATGCTCTTTGGACGTGAAATCTTCAACGGTCTAGATTTCTTCAGCCTATCTGACGACTGCTATGCTCCCTCCTGAGCTTGCACACTTCTTCCTGCACTTGGAAAAATTCTAAGTTCTCAAAGGCCTCGACCTTTTTCTTCCTTCTCTGCGAGCTCTACGATCGAAAGTCTTCACCTGCGCGTATGAAAACGTTGTCTCACCTGAGATTAATCTCAAATCCTTGATGATTTGTGACTTCTGTGCCTATGTAGAGTCTTCACGCACGCAAAGTGATATTCCTCCTGAACTTGTTCCTTTCGAATCCTTGAAGGATTCTTCAACTCATGCGCCTCTGCAAGGTATTCACATGTACACAGTGTTGTCCCTCCTGAACTTCTCAAACACTCAGACCCCTAAGGGATTTTATCCTTCTTTCTTCTCCCATAGATGGAGAAATTGGATGCCCTTCTGGCTATCCTTCTACTCAAGCAACCTCTTGCTGAGTCTGTAGGGTGTTCAACAACCCTGTGAAGATCCCTCAGTGGATTCTCCCTTCAACTTCTAGAACTGAAAGAGTTCTCTTCTCTTCTGTGCTTGTCTGCACACTGTCCCAATGCCCACCTGGCAGAGTATATTTTCACAGAACGTCCAACATTTCTGTCCTCTGTGCACTTCTTGCACCTGCTCAATACCCACTTGGAAGAGCCTCTCAGAATTCCTCAGAGATTCTGTCTGCAACTGTGGTTTCTCCCACAGCCTAGTCCCCAAGGTATTCAACAACCTTGAGGTCTTCCCCTGAGTTGTTGACTCCAGTTCTTGTGCCGCAACACGTCTTTGTCTGAACCTACATAATTCAAAAGTGCTTATGTGCACTGATATTCAGAGACCGCAGTACTCTGTCACGCCCTCCTGCAATGAAACCACAAACAACCTCAAACCTGGAAATCAACCACACTCCTGCAAATGCAAACCTACATCATACATCTACAGTATATATATAAACACTCACAGACATTCATTCAACATAGAATTCATGCAGGGAAAACTGCTTCTGTTTATATTAAATGGCAAATGCCTGTTTTTACAAGGTGTTCCTGAGCACGGCCTGTAACAAGGTCTCAGCTCCTTCTTCTTCTCTCTACTCGCAGATTCTCTTCTATCCTCGCCGACTTCTCTTGCTAGCTCTTTACTAAGAGATACAATTGATCTTTTTACCTAAGGCGCTCTTCGAGCTCTTCCCTCCAATCTACCTAGCCTATTCAATTCAATTGAATGGGCTGTCTAGTCCGCTATCTGGATCTAGATCTCAACCTTACAAATATTTAAGGACTATCTACTCTATGCCTTCACAAAGGCACGAATTCATGGCTCAACAACCTAAAACATTTAATTACATTCAATTCAAGTTTTAAATGAGGACTGCGCCTCTCTTTAGCTTTGAATGCGTGTGCTTGATGTGGCTGGTTGGCTGGTTGGCTGACATGGAGAGATGCTCCTGCATCATACTCCTCAGCTGCAAAATTCATGAGCTCCTGCTCATGAGCTTCCCATCTCAGCTGTGGGAATCCTCCTGGATCCCAAATAATCCTTTGGAGATGTTCATATGCTCCGTCTCCTTGCGGCTGCTGCTTCTTCTGCACTGTTGCTTCCTTCTCTCTGCTCAGCCTCTCCTTATTGATAGTTTCTACTGACCCTAACATCAGCTCTTTGATCATGTCGATCATTTCATCCAGCTGCTCCAATGGCTGGCCCTATTCATGAAGTCTCCTCAGCTTCAAAAGTTTTCTCCACATGAGAAGATCATCGTGATCTCACATGCCTTCTTCATCAGCTTCCAACTTCACCTGTTGGATGTGCACGCCCTGCACTTTCACCCTTCTCTCCAAGTCTTCAATTTTTTCATAGAGATCAGCTAACTAACGCTGTCTGTTTCTTCTTCTTCCTTTTCTGCAAAATCCCAAGTTGCAGTCTTTTCAGTCTCCTGGCTGAAAAGATTGAGCCATTCCTCAGAATGCTCATCATCCTCTTCTATTTGTGATTTCAGATTCAACGCTACAACTTCCTCAGCTTCCTGGCTAAATGCATTGAGACATTCCTCAGAATGCTCATTTTCCTCTCCTGGTTGGGCAACCTCAGATATCTTCTCTAATTTTTCTTCCCTGACAGTCGCAATTGGTTGTTCGGCTTCTGTGGTTGTTGCATATGCAACCCATATCTCTGCCTCCCCTTGGGAAAGTGGTAGGAATATCCTGATTCCCCCAATCATTATAAGGCTCCTCAGATCAGCCTCTCGGATGGTGAAAGTTTTTAACTTGTCATCATCTTCATTCACATGGCTTGGAAAACCACATGAATCTTCATCCTCTGTGAGCTACACATGCTGATTCAAGTCCACCTCTAAGTTTATGAGACGCTCAGATAGTCTCATCTGCTCATCCCTACCCATCTGGCAATATGGGATGCTTTCACTACCCTCCTGGCAGTTTTCGAGATCCCACAGTGACCTCATTTCATTGCCCAGCTGGTAATGTGAAATTCCTTGGTTGTCCTTATGATAGTCTCTGAGATCCCGTAGTGATCTCAACTCATTTCCCACCTGGAAATTTGGAATTTCCTCTCTGCCCTCTTGGCAGTTCTTGAGACCTTCAACTGATCCCATTTTATTCTCTTCACCGAGATCTCTCCCAGTCTTTGTTCACATATCTGAACCATTTCTTTAGGCCCGTCGAGGTTTTCAGCATGCCTCATTCATACTTTTAATAGTCTATGCTATTTTCTAGCCATCAACTCTTTGAATGGCCATCTTACCTTCAACTTCCTCATTGGCCATTCATATACCCATCTCAGCTTGGTATTCTATTGCATCCGCAGTTCAAGCTCTTCCATTCTTGCCCTAATGTTGGCAAGTTCTTTCCCCCTTTTGGCTGCGCTCATCATCTCTGGGCTTTTCCTTCCAGCATACTTATGGCCTTCAGTAACCATGGTGTTGTCTCTGTCTACCCTCCTGGAAAACCTGCTACTGTCACTCTGCATCCCGAGTGTTTCATATTCTCCTAAAGTCCTCCTGACTGCTTATGGATTATTGCCTATCTACAAACAAATCCTTACAGAGTTTTAGTACTCTGTCTTCTTCCTTTACTCCCTTTCACTTCACCTGAAATATACAAGTGAAGTCCCGCTCTGATACCACTTGATGCAGTAAAGAAACTACCACCACCTCGTGCTCCTACTCGTAGGATCGATCAATCATTTCATGAGCCGAAGCGGCTCTTTCGATTCCCTGCCGGAATCTCTGCTAAAAACCCGATCCACAAGTCCTTTTCTTTTCGCTCACGGTATTTTTCACTCAACCTTGAACTTGCCCGATCTTAATTTCGGGTTTCAGGGTTTCGTGATCCCCAATGTCATGAATCTCTGTCCCCGTGATCTCCCGATCACCAATTTGTCGATGCGCTCTTTACGCATTAGCCCTCCTGGCTAGGCTCCTAGTCCATGTGACTAGTCCTCATAAGACCACAGCCTTACCTCCTTTCGGGGTTTCGGACATCGCAATGCCGAAATGCATAAACCTCTTGTCCACGGGATTCCCGATATCCTGATCCCCGATTTCCCAATGTGCCTCTCCTATCAGGACTTTCCCTGATAATCTGGATCTCCGCCACGTGTCCCCAACTGATGGATGAATCAGGCTTGTATCGGGGTTTTCACTGTGAACTTACCCGATTACTCGTCCTTGTGATTCCTGATTTCACGAACACCGATTTCCCGATACCTGTCAGGACTTTTGCCTGGCGTGAGAAGGGTTAAACCCTGTGCACCTCCTGTCCGATCTGACGGCTGTCAGGTACTTCTCTCTAGATCTGACGGTTCAAATCCATCCTCCTTGTAAACTCACTCTGATGCTCTCTGGACGTGAAATATTCAACGGTCCAGATTTCTTCAGCCTATCCGATGACTGCTATGCTCCCTCTTGAGCTTGCACACTTCTTTCTGCACTTGGAAAAGTTCTAAGTTCTCAAAGGCCTCAACCTTTCTCTTCCTTCTCTGGGAGCTCTATGATCGAAAGTCTTCACCTACGTGTATGAAAACGCTGTCTCACCCGAGCTTAATCTTAAATCCTTGATGATTTGTGACTTTTGCAGAGTCTTCAAGCATGCAAAGTGCTATTCCTCCTGAACTTGTTCCTTTCGAATCCTTGAAGGATTCTTCAACTCATGCGCCTCTGTAAGGTATTCACATGTACACAGTGTTGTGCCTCCTGAGCTTCTCAAAGGCTCAGACCCCTAAGGGATTTTATCCTTCTTTCTTCTCCCATAGATGGAGAAATTGAATGCCCTTCTCGCTATCCTTCTACTCAAGCAGCCTCTTGCTGAGTCTGCAGGGTGTTCAACAACCCTGTGAAGATCCCTCAGTGGATTCACCCTTCAACTTCCAGAACTCAAAGAGTTCTCTTCTCTTCTGTGCCTGTCTGCACACTGTCTCAATGCCCACCTGGCAGAGTGTCTTTTCACAAAACATCCAGCAGTTCTGTCCTCTATGCACTCCTTCCACTTGCTCAATGCCCACTTGGCAGAGCCTCTCAGAATTCCTCAGAGATTCTATCTGCAACTATGGTTTCTCTCACAGCCTAGTCCCCAAGGTATTCAACAACCTTGAGGTCTTCCCCTGATTTGTTGACTCCAGTTATTGTGTCGCATCACGTCTTTGTCTAAACCCACAGAATTCAGAAGTGCTTTTGTACACTGGTATTCAGAGACTGCAGTACTCTGTCATGCCCTCCTGGCATGAAACCACAAAGAACCTCAAACATGGAAATCAAACACACTCCTGCAAATGCAAACCTCCAACATACATCTACAGTATATATATAAACACTCACAGACATTCATTCAACACAGAATTCATGCAAGAAAAACTGCTTCTATTTATATTAAATGAAAAATGCCTGTTTTTACAAGGTGTTCCTGAACACGGCCTGTAACAAGGCCTCGAATACTTCTTCTGCTCTCTACTTGCAGATTCTCTTCTATCCTCGCCGACTTCTCTCGCTAGCTCTTTCCTAAGAGATACAATTGATCTTTTTACCCGAGGGGCTCTTCGAGCTCTTCCCTCCAATCTACCTACCCTATTCAATTACATTGAATGGGTTGTCTAGTCCGCTATCCGGATCTAGATCTCTGCTTTACAAATATTTAAGGCCTATCTACTCTATGCCTGCACAAAGGCACGACTTCGTGGCTCAATAGCCTAAAACATTTAATTACATTCAATTCAAGTTTTAAATGAGGACTGCGCCTCTCTTCAGCTTTGAATGTGTGCGCTTGGGTTGGATGGCTGGCTGGTTGGATGACGTGGAGAGATGCTCCTGCATCATACATGAACCTCACATGGGCCCCAAATCCCCAAAAAACGTTGTTTAGGGCCTCAAAATGGCCCCAGAAGTTTGGAACCCGAAAAACTACCGAAAGAATGCCAAGGTGGAAAACTACTTTTCGAGCCAGTGGAATAGGCGCGTGGCCACTGATATCCACCTGGATCAATCTCGAACTAATATACACCACTAGGGGATGCAAGTTACAAAGTTAAATTTGGCATGAAATGTCAAATTTGTTGCTTTCATGGTGGCTATAAAGTTTGGAAAAATCAATGGTTTGGGGCATATCTAATCCTGAAATAAATGGTCTAGAGTCATATGGAATTTGGTCAAAATTTCCTAAGTTAAATTTTGTTCATCGATGAAGAATTATTGGTGATCATCGATGAGAAGTTATTCAAGATCACCAATGGAAGAAAACTACATAGTTTTTTGAAGAAAAACGTAGTTCGCGGATGGATAATTAACGAGTTCACCAATCAAGAAAAAATTTAGTTTGGCGAAGATAAATTTATAAGTTCGACGATGAAAAAGAATTGTACTTCGACAGAGAAGAATTTTGAAGTTCAAAGATGGGATAAATTTTGATGTCAACGATGAAGTGCATTTTGTAGTTCATTGAAGTGCATTTTGTAGTTAGTTGAAGTGCATTTTGTATTTCAATGATGAGAGTGTTTTTTAGTTCATCAAAGTACATTGTTTCCTTCAACGAAGAGAAGATTTGATAGTTTTTGAAAGGACAAAATTATTTGTTCATAGATAGAAAAAAACTGAGAGTTTGTTGATGAAACAAAATTATTTTTCCATTGATGGGACAAATTTTGAAGTCCACTGCTAGCACGAAATTTGAAGTTCACTAATGGGGAAAATGATCAAGTATATCGATCAAACAAATTTTTAAGTCCTTCAATGGGACAGATTATGAAGTTTGTCGATGGATTTTTTTTTTTTAAGTCCATGAAGTTCGTTGATGGGATAAATTTTAAAGTGTGTTGATGGAACAAATTCTAAAGTTAGTCAATGGAAAAAATTATTAAGTCTATCAATGTGAAAAATTATAACTTCCATAGAGGGGATGAGTTATGAAGTCCACTTATGGGATGAATTTCAAGGTTTGTCGATGGAGGAAGAATTTTGCAGATTGTCAATGGAAGAAATAGTTTGATTTCTGATGAAAAATAAAAGGAGGATGTTGACATGGGAACATAAGGAGTTGAAATGTGTACATGAATACCACATCATTAGTCATGTTCCATGCCACATCAACAAGATTATGGTTACAAAAACTAGAGATAAAATCTTTTTCTATCTATAACATGAGTAGAAAAGTTGAGAACAAGGTGAACTTTCAAGTATAGGTTTGGACTGAGATGGAATAAAAAAATTCTATTGAGGGCCATTGTCTAATTCTATTTCATATTTGCAGAAACCATSAATTGGTGGATTTWAAAAAATATGATGGTACTCTTTTAYGAAGGSCCCATCGCTAACAAAAATTTTACACYGAATCAAGGGAGAAGGATTGAAGAAACAAAGTGGAGAAATTATCCAAATTTCAAAGGATTTATAATAGATRTGCAAAGACAARCCAAAATCCACTATTTGGGGACACGTTTTGGAKATTTRTGAGATATTCAAAGGTGGAAATGGGACCTCATATAAAAAAATATGGAAWTTTTTATTTATTCAACATTTTACCTCCTGAAGAATACATACAACTTTGTTGTACTAATTTTTTCCCAGTTACACTTTTTGTGTGCTCAAAATTAGGAATAATATCTATTCCTGATATAAAAGAGTCCCTGTTCCTAACATATTTTTTCTATGGTTAATAGAAGATGACCTCTCAACAAAATGGTACTAGTGAGAAAAGGGTGCAATTGAGCAAAAATGGAAAATTCACAAATCCACAACTTTCATCTCAAAATTCAAATTGATGCATGAGTATGGTCATTTGAAGTGTAATCTAATGGAGAACATGACAAAAGGTTTAATTTATCGAAGAAAGCAGTTAATTGTTTCAAAACATTATAGGAAGAAAGGAATTCGGGCTCATTGAATAGTGATATGATTAGATGTGGAACTATCCCAAAATAATTATACTTTTGGAGAAAGAGTTCCAAATTAAAATGGGGCATACCATACATGAGCCTAGAGAAGGGAAAGCTATATGTATTTCATTATAATCTTGTGTAATGATATTAGGGAACATATAGAGGTGCAACAACCTAGAAAGGAAAAGGGGTTGAGTTTTAATAATAGGGTATTATTGATGAGAAAGTGAAGAGTTACACCAATATGTACATTAAGGTAAGGTGCATCACCACTAGGGACAAATATATAGGTGATTTGCAATGTCCCTAATGGACATAGGATAACATCTGTGTGCTGGACGGGGCCCCATGTCGTCAGTACAAAGAAATAAATGCACGCTTCTGTTTGGCTGCCGAGCTTGACTGGGCCGTTTCGGTGGCTGGGCACATTTGTTTATTACAACTGGGACACGGTATTTAGAACACAGAGTATTTAGAACACAGGTTATTGTGACGCTTATTTTATAGGCCTTGCAGGGATGGCCGTATGGGTAGGATAACGTCTGTGTGCCGGACGCGGCCCCATGTAAGTCATATTAATATAAATATTGAGAGATTGGTGACATTCAAGTAAAACAATATGTCACTATTAAATTTGCCAAGGAATGCCGAATTTGGTGCTTTCATGGTGGCTATAAAGTTTGGAAAAATCAATGGTTTGGGTCACATCTAATCCTCAGATAAATGGTCTAGATTCATATGGAATTTGGTCAAAATTTCCTAAGTTAAATTGTGTTTGTCGATGATGAATTATTGGTGATAACCGATGTAAAGTTATTCAAGATCACCAATGGAAGAAAATTACATAGTTTTTTGAAGAAAAATGGAGTTCGCGGATGTACAGTTAATGAGTTCACCAATCAAGAAAATTTTTGGTTTGTCGAAGATAAATTTAGAAGTTCGACGATGAAAATGAATTGTTGTTCGATGGAGAATAATTTTGAAGTTCAAAGATGGGATAAATTTTGAAGTCAACAATGAAGTGCATTTTGTAGTTCATTGAAGTGAACTTTGTAGTTAGTTGAAGTGCATTTTGTATTTCAATGGTGAGAGTATTTTGTAGTTCATTGAAGTACAGTTTTTCATTCAACGAAGAGAAAATTAGATAGTTTTCCAAAGGATAAAATTATCTGTTCATAGATAGAAAAATTGACACTTTGTTGGTGAAACAAAATTATTTTTCCATTTGATGGGCCAAATTTTGAAGTTCACCAACAGAACAAAATTTGAAGTTCACCAATGGGGAAAATGATGAAGTATGTCAATCGAACAAATTTATAAGTCCTTCAATGAGACAAATTATGAAGTTCATCGATGGAAATGTTTTTCAAGTCCATCGGTGGGACAAATTCTAAAGTCTATCGATGGAGCAAACTATGCAGTCTGTTGATTGGATAAATTTTGAAGTGTGTTGATGGAACAAATTATGAAGTTAGTCAATGGAACAAATTATTAAGTCTATCGATGTGAAAATTTCTAAATTCCATAGAGGGGATGAGGTATGAAGTCCATTGATGGGATGGATTTCAAGGTTTGTCGATGGAGGAATAATTTTGCAGATTGTCGATGGAAGAAATAGTTTTATTTTCGATGAAAAATAAAAGGAGGATGGTGACATGGGCACATCAGGAGTTGAAAGGTGTACATGAATACCACATCATTAGTCGTGTTCCATGCCACATTAGCAAGACGATGGTTACAAAAACTAGAGATAAAATCTTTTTCTATCTATAACAGGAGTTGGAAAGTTGAGAACTAGGTGAAATTTCAAGCATAGGCTTGCAATGAGATGGAATAAAAAAATTCTTTTGATGGCCATTGTCTAATTCTACTTCATATTTGCAGAAACCATGAATTGGTGGATTTTAAAGAATATGGTGGTACTATTTTATAGAGGCCCTATTGCTAACAAAAATTTTACACCGAATCAAGGGAGAAGGATTGAAGTAAAAAAGTGGAGAAATTATCCAAATTTCAAAGGATTTATAATAGAGACGCAAAAACAAGCCAAAATCCACTATTTGGGGACACTTTTTGGAGATTTATGAGATCTTCAAAGGTGGAAAAGGGACCTCATATAAAAAAATATGGAAAATTCTATTTACTCGATAGTTTACCTCCTCAACAATTTCGAAGATAGTGGTTTTCGTTAAAAAATTCTAAGTATGGAGAAAATATAGAAAGGGAAAAGTTGACAATTCCAGAATTATGCAGAATTTGACTGGTGCATTATATCCCAAATTTGAAATTTTTTGTGTTCAAAATTAGTAAAAATATCTATTCCTGATATAAAAGAATACCTGGTTCTAACATATTTTTTTCTACAGGTTCTAGAAAAGGACCTCTCAACCAGATGGTATCAATGAGAAAAGGGTGCAATTGAGTAGAAATGGAAAATTCACAAAGCCACAACTTTCAACTCAAAACTAAAATTGATGCATGAGTATGGTCATTGGAAGGGTAATCTAATGGAGAACATGACAAAAGGTTTAATTTATCCAAGAAAGCATCTAATTTTTTCAAAGCATTATAGGAAAAAAGTAGTTTGGGCTCATTGATTAGTGATATGATTAGATGTGGAACTATCCCAAAATAATTATACTTTTGGAGAAGGAGTTCCAAATGAAAATGGGGCATACCATACATGAGTATAGAAAAGGGAAAGTTATATGTATTTCATTATAATCTTGTGTAATGATATCAGAGAACATATAGAGGTGCAACAACCTAGCAAGGAAAAGGGGTTGAGTTTTAATAATAGGGTATTATTGTTAAGCAAGTGAAGAGTGGCACCAATATGTACATGAAGGTAAGGTGCATCATCTCTGGGGACCAATATATGGGTGAGTTGCAATGTCGGTAATGCAGACCCTTTGTAATTATACATATAGGTTGTTGAGCCATTGGTACTAATTGTAAATGTAAATGTACATATAGGCTCATGAGTCATTGGCAACTACTTTTGGTTTTGTGCCACCTGGGTAAGTGCATGGATAATTGTTATCAAAGGAAGGATGCACACATTTAATAATTCTACGCATACCTAAGTAAGTGCATAGGATTTTGCATAAAAGGAATGATGCACACATTCACAGTGTTGTGCACACTTGAGTAAGTGYGTGTGGACTACCCAAAAGTGCACATTGAACTGATRTGTGTGTGTGTGTGTGTGTGTGTGTGTGTGTGTGTGTGTGTGTGTGTGTGTGTGTGTGTGTGTGAATTGAGGCCAGAGATCCTGTGTGGTTATGCGGCTAGTGAGGTTGGCTGCAAATAGGCCAGTGTGACTGTCCATGTAAATGTAATCATACTGAAAGTTATTAATAATATCACATTGATGCATGTAGACAGACACGATTAAAAGAGACGGCGGGGTAACTCCACCAAAAAAGGGAAAAGGGGAGGGACTTAAGTCCTAGGGAACATTTTATTAATATTTTCGGAAAAGTGTAAGTTATAGATAAATTGTTTTATCGTAAGTTCCTAAGGGTAGGGAATGAGTCACCAAGTGGATTAAGATAATTCAAAAGGTGACATGTGTCGATTTCAAGGAATGCAATATATATTGTTGGACTTAGTGTATTTGTGGGGATCGATTCAATATCTCAGGAGCAGAAGAGGTCAGTCTAGGGGAGAAAAGGATGGAATTTACCTTATCTGCAGAGAATCTTGTAAGGGTTTTCATGTTTTTTAAATATAGTTTTTACTATTGAAGAGGTGGGTTGCCGGGCACGTTAGCAGTCTCTCTAGGTTATATATTTTTTGTCGAAGAGGAGGGTTGTGAAGCATGTGAGCATTCTCTCCAGGCGAGATTTTTTCTAGAAATTGTTCCCTGGTAATTTGGGCATTAGTTGTAGGGCTTAGACACTTCATGTATGACCTGTTTCTGGAACCCTAGAAGAGAATTGGGGCAGATGAGGGATTGTCGAGCAAAGAAAGGGCATGCCTCCTTGGGTGTGACAAATGTGTGGGGAAGGAGATACTATATACTTGTTGCAGTAGTGGCACCTTGCACTAAGTAATTATGTTGAGTATCAAACCTTATCTTGGAATTAGTAACCCTTTTTCCCTAGTGGAGTTAAGCCCCAACACGAGGGTGACCTATTGTTGAAATCTTATAAGAAACATAGTCTATGGCTGGGAGGAACGTTTGAGTTTTGTGGGTAGTTGGTGAATTTCATAAAAGATAAGTGTTCTTGACGTTCTTTTCTACTTTGTTGTGTGCTTATTTGTCTATGTTTGATATGTTTTAATTCTTATATTTTGTTGCATATAATTAATTGATGTTCTTATGTTTGATGATGCTTATACATGTAACTATGGTGCTTCCATTATGTAATTGTAAGTATGCTTGAGTATGACAATTGTTGATAGTCTTTCCTGCTAGGTTAACCTTATGATGTTGGTGTTGAATCTCTGAGGTGAGGCTTGATTGGCCATGCATGCAAGGAAGTAGTCTACGTGCATAAGGAGATTAGATTTGGTGTGAGACACCAGAACGGTTTCACACACAGTAGTGTTGTTTGTTCAATTTTCTTGTGTGCAGTTCTTTTGTGATACTTACACTGTTATAAGATGTATGGAGTGACTCAACTTGAGGTTGAACGCATCACTTCAAGTGATACTACAAAAACTAGTTTGTAGTATAGAATCTGCACATTGGATTTTTGGAGTACCATTTTTCAGTAGTAAGATGGGTGGTGTTACAATATATTTGGTTTCAGATAAATAGAAGTTGATATTGTGTGATAGGGCCCAACCTGAGTCATTGGGGAAATAATAGTTTGGTATCAAAGATGTTGTTTGAAAACTTGACTTGTATGGATCATAGGTCAACAAGAAGCATCAGAGCTCTAGTTTCAACACTAAGCCTACATGGGCGAAGATCTACCTAAGGAAAAAATTCATACTCGTAAGTGGTCGAATTTCGAATTATAGTGTGGCCATGGTGCCCGTAAAATGAGAATGTGTAAGTGTGTGCACTAAATGTTGGGATTGCAGGGTGCAACTCTCGAATTGCACAGTAGAAAATGGTGCATGAGTGTGCGTGGTAAAAGTTTGGTGCTACACAAAATAAATTTGTGTTGTATGTGCAATACATATACACATTATGGATGTTAAATATTAGCATCGCACCTTGGTGTGTGTTTAATACCAGTGCGCGGATGGGTTTCAAAAGAACGGATTATGAAAATATGGTGCAGAATTTACATGAAGTTGTCTCATGAATTTACCAAAAAAATATTTTTGTCTACACATTTTGTAGAGTTATTAGCGATTATAGCAAGAAAAATTCAGTGCAGAAGGTAAAAATCGTGGAAGATGCGCGAAGAACTTACAATATTGATGATGAATTTGGGGATTTGTATGTATTTTATGGTATTCATGGTACAAAATCCAAGGAGATTCACATCAACATGGTAGAAACCATAAAGGGACTGCAAAAACATATCCATTTTTATAAAGTTGATAATGAAAGGCTTATGAGAGACAAGGAGAAACAAGATGACTTCAATGTGAAGTTGATGCAAAGCTTGGACATAATAGAATATAAAATGTGTAAGGAGACAAAGTCAATTAGGTCAAGAAGTTGTAGGTCTCATAATGAGAAAATAAGAGAAGGACGAAATATTGATAAGCATCATCACCACTCACCTAAGCATTTATTTAGTAAAGTGTGCAATAGCTCAAGTCCATATCCTATAAAAAGCATAAGAAAAGGACTAGGGTAGATGAACTATAGGGAGAAATGAATAAGATCAAGCCTCCTATGTTTGACATTTAGCACAAGAATGATGAATATCCAGAGACCTCATTGTTGGGTATGAGGAAGTACTTCCATTTGCATAATTATTCTATGCAGGAAGAAGGAATAATTTCCATCTATCAGCTGAAAGGAAAAGCATCCATGTGGTGGGATCAGTTTGTATAGGTACAACACATTGACGAGAACAAAGTTACTTGGAGGTAGTTCAATACGTATTTCCAAAAAAAATACTTAACCAAGAGGTACTATGACAAGAAAATGAAGGATTTCTTCGAACTCAAGCTTGGGATTATGACAATAGATGATTATGAAAGAATATTCTTAGAGTTGTTGAAATATTTCACATTCATCAAGGATGAGAAATTTAAAATTCAGATATACCTGAGTGGGATGCCCTCATTTATCAATGACAAGATACAATATGATGACTCTAAGGCATTGGAGGAAACCATAAGGAACTCTAAGTGTTTTTATGATCAACAAAAAGGAAGACCGACTTTCCAAAAGGCTTGGGAAGACAAGATGAAAAGCAAGGTGGAGTAGAGGAAGAAGGGGGCTAGGCCACCATTTTTCATAAATACCATGCAAGGAAAACCAACTTCCAAGGAGCCCAAAATGCCAGAGACAGTGGGGAAAAATCCATGGAAACAATCTATTCAATGTTGGAGTTGTGGTGGAGATCATATGCACAGAGATTTACCTCAAAGAGGGGATAAGGCGAGCATTGTGCACAATGTACAACAAGTTGCGAAAGTTGAGGACATGGGAAGAAATGTACCTATGATTTATGCAACCCTCGATAACAATAAATATGAGTTCCATTCACACATGATTGAAGTGGAAGGTAAGATTAACGATCAATGCATTGCTATTTTAATTGGTTCAATATCTAGTGGTGCAGAGGCGCTCGACCCTCACGGTCAGACCCGCTCTCACCAGGACCTTCTTTCGCACAGGCTCGAAGAGTCAAATAACTCTTCCAACTCCTCTCGGTAGTTCTCACTACCCACAGTTATCTCCTCGACGATCTCCCTTTCGCTTATCGGGAAATCGGGTTTCGCAGTATCGCGAAACTCAAGAACACAGTTCACATGCAACTCAAAACCCCGAACCCCGATGGTCAAAGGGTCAATGCTTTCCACTCTGTCAGGGATTTTCCTATCGGGAAATCGACACTTGCGATGCTGTGGTTCACTTGCGCCACAAAACCCCGAACACCGAACTCCGATGACACCTGTCCTCCACCAGATCTCGTGGTCCCACGCTGCCACATCACTTCCTTCTCTCATGCAATCGGGGATCGTGGAATCGCGATTTCTCCGGTCGAAATCCCTTTGTAACGTAAAACTCCGAATGTCGAATCCCGATATCTCGGGATCTCACGCCACCTATCCCGTGGAATCAACGGCTCCGGTTATATCGGGAAATCGCTATTCGCGATTTCAACGGATATGAAAACCTTACCTCCACAAACGCTGAAACCCGAACTCCGATGGACTTAGGTTCCTCTTGCGCTAAGGGTTAAACCCCTCTCAACTTCACTGAGATCTGACGGTCAGTGGGATCTCGTGATTATCCTCCGCGAATCCTGTTCATCGATTCTCCTCCTTGGAGATTTCTTCTGCTCCACAGCTTCTCTCAATTCGAACTTCACCTGGGTTTGTTCCGGTAGTGTCCACAAAGGAACTATCCCTCCTGAGCTTAATTCCTCTAACTCCTTCAGATAATTTGTTCACGCTCCTCGCACTCGACCCCAACTACTCTCGAAGTGTTGAGTTCTTTCAGACTCTGTGCACTTTCTGCAACAGTGGTCTATTCCTCCCGTTTACTCAGACTAGCCGCTGAGACTTCATATTTCAGTCTGCACTTCTCCTGCACGACTCCAAATACCCAATTTAACTTCTGGGCGAAAGAGAATAAGGGTTTAACTGCTAAGTCTCATCAACGCACTCTATGCGGATGAATTCGGCTGCACTCTATGCAGGAATCTCCTAGCTCAAACAGAGAAACAATTGAAACTCATTCTCTTCTCTCACAAGCTTCAGTTAAACCTATGAAATCACATGCACAACATATACAAAAGAAAATGCATATAAAGGAAGGGAACATTCATTCAAGAAAGCATAAGCAACATACACAGAAAACCAACCAACACCATGAAGACGAATCAAAAGCTCTCTCCTATTAATTCAATCTGTACATGGGTGTTCTCCACCAGTTCTCTGCTTGCTCTTCTCTTCTCCTCTTCAATGAATGATGATACAATGATACAAAGGAGGGTGCCTATATTCCGTTTGCCCTCACGAAATCTGAAGCTATCAAATCTACAATAAATTCCTATCTAACAGCATTAAATCTAATAAATGCCTTCCTATCTACTTACAATACAAGTGCGCTTCATTACATTAACTCATCAATGCTTGGCGCAACAAATATAAAGGTAAAATTCAAAAAGAAGTTTGCTGGCTTGTCCAGCTATCTTTGCTCCATGCGTTGGTTCGCTTGATGCCTTGTGGATGCTCCTGCATCATACTCCTCGGCTCGAAAGATTTCATGGGCTCCTGTCCATGAGCTCCTGCACGGTGTGTCCATGCTTCTGTATAACTGCTTCTGTTTCCCAGCTGGCATCCTCCACTGGGTGGTTTTTCCACTTCACCAGGTACTCAAAGTACTGCTTCCGCCTGGTCTTTTTGCCCAATCGTTTGTCCAGTATGAACTCCATCTGTGGGTTTTCAGCTATCGGCATCTGCTTCTGCCACTGGACTTCTAGTTCCTCAGTTCCAGCCTCTGCTTCTCCATCAGCCCTGTATGGGTATAAATCCGAAACATTGAAAATCAGAGATATCCCGACGCCATCCGGCAACTCAAGCTCATATCCGTTTTCGCCAAATCTCTTCAGGACTTTGCATGGCCCGATTTTCTTCATCTTGAGCTTGTTATATGTTCCCCTTGGGAACCTTTCTTTCCTCAGGTGCAATAGAATGATATCACCAACTTCAAACTGAAGTTGCCTCTTCCGCTGATCGGCTCTGCGCTTATACTCTTGATTTGCATCCATCAGTCGCTGCTTCACCTTTGTGTGAAGTTCCTCCATCGCCTCAACGAACTCTTCTACGCTCGCGCTGCTAGTTCCAGCCTGCCCTGACTCCCTGAGCTCAGAAACTCCCCTCGGCTATGTTCCATACAAAATTTGGAATGGGCTTTTGCCTGTACTCCGATTCACCGAATCATTGTACGCAAACTCTGCCTGTGGTAATATCTGGTCCCAACTGCTTTGATGCTCCATCACTAAGCCTCTCAGTAAGTCTCCCAACCTTCTGTTAACCACCTTGGTCTGGCCATCTGTCTGTGGATGATAAGATGAACTAAACTCCAAGTTAGTTCTGAGCTTCTTCCATAGCGTCCTCCAAAAATGACCTATGAATTTTGTATCCCTGTCTGAGACTATTCTGCTCGGCAATCCATGCAGTCTGACAACCTCTTTGAAAAATAAGTTGGCGATGTGGGTCGCATCGTTGGTCTTTTGACACGGAATGAAATGTGCCATCTTCGAGAACCTGTCTACCACCACGAAGATGGAATCCATCCCTTGTTGTGTTCTCGACAAACCCAACACAAAATCCATACTGATTGCCTCCCATGGCCTCTCAGGTATGGGTAAGGGCTGATAAAACCCCGTGTTCTGTTTTCGGCCCTTCGCATGTTCACATATCCTGCATCTGTCAACAAACTGTTTGACATCGGTGCGCATCCCTGGCCAAAAATACGATTCGCTCAGCTTCGCGAATGTTTTGTCATATCCAAAGTGACCTGCTAAGCCCCCACTGTGCTTTTCCTTCACCAAATTCTCCCTCATGGAGCAATTCGGGATACATAACTGATTGCCTCTAAACAACAATCCCTCCTGGATCATGTAATCCATCCATGGACTCCGATCCCTGAGAAATGGATTCTCAACGGCTTCGTAAGCTTCTCTGAAGTCTGCATCACCTGCATACATATCCTTCAGATTTTCAAAACCCAAGGTTTTGACCTTGAACTCCTGCAACAGTAAACATTTCCTGCTCAAAGCATCAGCCACTTTGTTAGCAGTTCCTGAAATGTGTTTGATCACAAACGTAAAATTTTGCATGTACTCTACCCATTTTGCATGCTTCTGGTTCAACTTCTCCTGTTGACTCACAAAATGCAATGCATGATTATCGCTGTACAGAACAAATTCTTTGGGTATCAAGTAATGCCTCCACTTCTTCAATGCCTGTATGATGGCATAAAACTCTTTATCATATGTGGAGTATTTTAATTTCGCCTCATCCAGCTTCTCGCTGTAATATGAAACAGGTCTGTCATCTTGACTCAGGACCCCTCCAACAACATACCCACTGGCGTCACACTTCACTTGGAAGGTTTTCTGGAAATTAGGCAACACCAAAATTGGTTGCTCTGTTATCTTCCGCTTCAACAAATTGAAGCTTTTCTCAGCCTCTGCTGTCCAATGAGAAACTTTATGCCGCTTCTTCACGGTGTCCATCATTGCGGCGCTAATTCCACTAAAATTCTAAATGAATTTCCTGTAGAAACTAGCCAATTCGTGGAAACTCCTCACTTCGAAAACATTTCTCGGTGATGGCCAATTCTTTATCACTTCCACCTTTTCAGGATCCATCTTCAACTCGTTCACTGAGATAAAAAAACCCAAATAGATGAGTTCTGTCTGCATGAATGAACATTTCTTCAAATTGATCAACAACTTCTCCTGCTGTAGCCTTCTCATTACAATGGACAAATGTCTCAAATGCTCAGCGTTGGTCTTGCTGAAAATCAATATGTCGTCCAGATATATGACCACAAATTTGCCAATGAATTCCCGCAGGACTTCATTCATCAGCCTCATGAAAGTGCTCGGCGCATTTGTCAAACCAAACGGCATGACCAGCCATTCATACAAACCCTCATTTGTCTTGAATGCTGTCTTCCATTCATCACCCTCTCTCATGCGAATCTGGTGATATCCGCTTTTCAGATCAATCTTCGAAAAGTAATTTGCCCCACTCAGGCAATCCATCAGATCGTCCATTCTTGGCAGTGGAAATCTGTACCTAATGGTGATTTTATTAATCGCTCTGGAGTCTGTGCACATCCTCCAGCCTCCATCCTTCTTCGGACTTAGTACCGTTGGAACAGCACACAGACTCAGGCTCTCCCTGACTAGTCCTTTATCCAGCAAGTCCTGTACCTACCTTTTGACTTCCTCATTCTCTCGAGGTGTCAATCTGTATGCATCTTTATTCGGCAAGCTTGCTCCGGGTATGAGGTCGATATGGTGACTCACACTTCACATCGGTGGCAACGAACGAGGTAGTTTGTCCATGATGATATCAACGAACTCTCCCAGCAGTTCTTGAATTTCTTCCGGCAAGTCGTCCACTCTTGTGCTTGTCAGGACAATTCTTGGCTTCCTGACCACGAAGAACTGTGGATCTTCATTCTTCTCCATTTCTGTGAGAAGCTCCTTCCCACTCATGAGAAGTATTGTGCTGGTTACTTCCGGCTTCACTGCTTTATCTTTTATCGGAAGCAACTTATGTAACCTCCCATCCTTCTCCAATGTATATGTGTTCATCCTCCCATCATGAACAACATTTCTGTCATACTGCCATGGTCTACCCAACAATATATGACATACATCCATGGGAATGACATCACATAGAATCTCATCATGGTAATTCCCAATTTTAAATTTAACTAAGCATTGTTTAGTGACACTTACCCAGTGTCCCTTCTGTAGCCACGAGACCTTGTATGGACTCGGGTGCTTAGTTCTTTCTAGCTCCAGCTTTTCCACCATCTCGGATGAAACGAGATTATCGGTGCTTTCGCTGTCAATTATGACCTTGCATTTCCTGTCCTTGGCTATGCAAGCCGTTCTGAACAGTCTGCTCCTTTGCACTGCGCTCTCCACCTCTTTCTCAGGTGTCAAAAGGATCTTATGCATCCCAAGCGACCTTCCGCTATCTGCATCTTCTTATTCAGCATCATGCCTCTGCGCCTCAGTGATGTGAGCTTCTCCTTTGTCCGGTTTCCTGTCTGGACAATCAACGGCTTTGTGTCTGTCCTTCCCACATGTAAAACAGGTGATAATTCCTCCTCGGCCTCTTCCTCTACCTCTGGTACGAGGAACAACATTGGCATCAGCATAACCGCCACCCTGCTCGGCATGCTGCCTCCTCGGCTCAGCATATTGTTGCCTTGGTTGTGAGGTTCCACCTCTCTCAACCTTTCCCTGAGGTCTCTTCCATTCCTCCTTGGGCTTCTGAGTTCTTTCCTGGGCAACTGCTTTTCCTCTGGGCTGACTCTTGCCTCGCCCTCGCTGTCCTTTCTTGCGGCTCAGCTTCTCTTCGGCTTTCAGAGCCATCTGGTACGCATCCTCAACTGTTTGGATGGTAACCATGCTCAATTCATACTGAATATCATACCTTAAGCCATTCAAGTATCTTGCCACCTTTTCATCATCGCTCTCCCGATGACCTGCTCGGATATTCAATCTGTAAAATTCCTCGGTGTACTCTTTCACCGTCATTAACTTATGTCTCAGGTTCTGCATGCGCCTGAACAGAGTGATATGGTAATCTCTGGGGATGAATTTCGCTTTCATCTTGGCGATCATCCTATCCCAGCTTTTAATCTTTAGTTTTCCCTTGGAACGCCTGTCTGCCTGCAGCTCGTCCCACCATAAGGCCGCATGTCCCTTCATCTTTGTAACAGCGTGCCTTACTTTCTTGTCCTCTTCGATATCCTCATAATCGAAGTAGGTGTCGAGTGCTCGGATCCAATCCAGCAACTCTTCCGCATTTAGACTTCCTTCATAAGTCGGAATGTCCATCTTGGTCTTCGAGATCATCCTGGAAATGGCTCTGATCAACTGCTCGGTTGAAGCATCCTCTGCTGAGACCTCTTCTGCATGTCCAGCTTCTTCTTCCACCTCGGAATCGCTGAGCTCTCTAGTGCCGACTCCGCGTCTCTGCGCAGTCTCCATCTCTTCGAGTCTCGCTCGGAGATCTCTCATCTGGCGCTCCATTTCTGGATTTCCTGCCGACCTACCTCTTCTTCGAGCATCCCTCTCTTCTCGATCAGGTGACTGCCTTTCTCTTCTAGGCGGTATGGTGTACTTCTGTCTCTGCTACAGAAAACAAAGATGTACCCGCTCTAATACCACTTGGTGCAGAGGCGCTCGACCCTCACGGTCGGACCCTCTCTCACCAGGACCTTCTTTCGCACAGGCCCGAAGAGTCAAAGAACTCTTCCAACTCCTCTCAGGAGTTCTCACTACCCACAGTTATCTCCTCGGCGATCTCCCTTTCCTTATCGGGAAATCGGGTTTCGCGGTATAGCAAAACTTGGGAACACAGTTAACATGCAACTCAAAACCCCGAACCCCGATGGTCAAAGGGTCAATGCTTTCCACTCTGTCAGGGATTTTCCTATCGGGAAATCGGCACTTGTGATGCTGCAGTTCACTTGCGCCACAAAACCCCGAACCCCGAACTCCGATGACACCTGTCCTCCACCAGATCTCGTGGTCCCACGCTGCCACGTCACTTCCTTCTCTCGTGCGATCGGGGATCGCGGAATCGCGATTTCTCCGGTCGAAATCCCTTTGTAATGTAAAACTCCGAATGTCGAATCCCGATATCTCGGGATCTCACGCCACCTGTCCCGTGGAATCAACGGCTCCGGTTATATCGGGAAATCACTATTCGCGATTTCAACGGATATGAAAACCTTACCTCCACAAACGCCGAAACTTGAACTCCGATGGACTTAGGTTCCTCCTGCGCCAAGGGTTAAACCCCTCTCAACTTCACTGAGATCTGACGGTCAGCGGGATCTCGCGATTCTCCTCCGCGAATCTTGTTCGTCGATTCTCCTCCTTGGAGATTTCTTCTGCTCCACAGCTTCTCTCGATTCGAACTTCACCTGGGTTTGTTCCGGTAGTGTCCACAAAGGAACTATCCCTCCTGAGCTTAATTCCTCTGACTCCTTCAGAGAATTTTTTCACGCTCCTCACGCTTGACCCCAACTACTCTCGAAGTGTTGAGTTCTTTCAGACTTTGTGCACTTTCTGCAACAGTGGTCTATTCCTCCCGTTTACTCAGACTAGCCGCTGAGACTTCATATTTCAGTCTGCACTTCTCCTGCACGACTCCAAATACCCAATTTAACTTCTGGGCAAAAGAGAATAAGGGTTTAACTGCTGAGCCTCATCAACGCACTCTATGCGGATGAATTCGACTGCACTCTATGCAGGAATCTCCTGGCTCAGACAGAGAAACAATTGAAACTCATTCTCTTCTCTCACAAGCTTCAGTTAAACCTCTGAAATCACATGCACATCATATACAAAAGAAAATTCATATAAAGGAAGCGAACATTCATTCAAGAAAGCATAAGCAACATACACAGAAAACCAACCAACACCATGAAGACGAATCAAAAGCTCTCTCCTATTAATTCAATCTGTACATGGGTGTTCTCCACCAGTTCTCTTCTTGCTCTTCTCTTCTCCTCTTCAATGAATGATGATACAATGATACAAAGGAGGGTGCCTATATTTCATTTTCCCTCACGAAATCTGAAGCTATCAAATCTACAATAAATTCCTATCTAATAGCATTAAATCTAATAAATGCCTTCCTATCTACTTACAATACAAGTGCGCTTCATTACATTAACTCATCAATGCTTGGCGCAACAAATATCAAGGTAAAATTCAAAAACAAGTTTGTTGTCTTGTCCAACTGTCTTTGCTCCACGCGCTGGCTCGCTTGATGCCTGGTGGATGCTCCTGCATCATGTAGTCATAGTTATGTAGATTCTAATATTGTGGAAAGGTTTTGATTGCCAAGATGTAAGCTTGGAAAATATTGGTTGGTGCACTTAGCCACATGAGGAAAAAGGAAAATTAATGATATGGTTAAGGAATGTCCAAAGTAAATGAAAGGACTGCATACAAAATTTGATTTGAATATCATACCGTTGGGCTTGTATGACTACCTCATTGGTATGGATTGGTTGGACCAACACAATGATGTCTTGGACTATTAAAATAAGGCATTTACTTTCTTGGATGAGTAAGAAAACTTCAGAAAATTTCAAGGAATTCCAAGACTTGTAACTATATGAGAAGTTTCAACCTTGCAGTTGAAGAAAAGCTACAGGAAAGGATGTCAAGTATTTGTAGTGCACATGGAAGAGACACCTAAGGATATAGTGTCAAATGTTGAAGAATGTGCAGTACTGAAAGAGTTCGAGGATGTATTTAAAGAGATACCAGAGTTGTAACTGGAAAGAGATATTGATTTCTCTATAAATCAGATTCCTAGAGAAACAACCATATCCAAGAATCGTTAAAGGATGAGTATGTCATAATTGAAAGAGTTACAGATGCAAGTATTCATCTAGGTTAAGAAAATATAAAGGTGGCAAGAAATGAGGATCCAATTAGGATGCTAAAGAATAAATCTTTAGGATGTAACATTTCGAGTAACATGTAATCTAATTGTGTGTATGTGATATAGGTTAGTGAACCAATATGTTTTGGATTTGAAATTTAGTATAATGATTGTCTAAGGGATTGTAGTGTAAATAAGGAGATGTCATCCCTTAGGATGTGCAGGATGATGGGGAAGAGAGACGAGAAGTTSGAGTTGTTTATTAGTCACTTCATTATGAAATTGTTAGGTATTGGACCATTAATGGTTTCCTCCTTGCGGACTCATAAMCCCAKCTTAGTGGTGACCTACTTTTGGRAGAAATTGAACAATAGAGCATATGGTTGAGAGGAATKTCCCTTTMWATGAAACCAATTGGTGACATTTTCAYGTAATATAAGTGTTCTTGTYDCTATGAATTTATTKTTTTAATGCTAGGACTAGTTGCTACATTTTARTATGTATTTTKTTGTTGAATTTGATCATGTCTACTTTAATAGTTGTATGGGCGATCATAAGATTAATGTTAGATGCATGAGTATGATTATAATGCTACATGCATTTTTAAATTGGTATTTTTATTATTTTATATCTGTTTGGTAGTAATGTGCCTGAATATGGGATCTAGCTACATCATAATTTGCTATCAAAGAGAAGATTCCAACATCGGACAAGTGTGGGCTAGAGACCAATCCAAATTTTACAAATTCTTGTTGTCATTTTTATTCTATGATAATTTGGGGAAAATGGTAAAATTTGAGGGAAATCCCAAATTTTTGAGTGAATTCAAGTCATATTGCACCCAAAATCATCGAAGACACGATTAGTTGCATCGATCTGCAAGTTACATAGTTTTTTTTTGTACCTCACAGAATCGACAACTGGGATGGGATTGTATGGCATGGGTTACATTTCGACGACTACCACTATAACCTTCAGGTGCATCGGAAAACCCCCAAGCACGACACATGGGCTTGTCAAGGTTTTAACCAAGGAAGTCACAAGGATTGACTTAAGAATATCGTCTATATCCAACTAATATACACCACTAGGGGATGCGAGTTATAGAGTTAAATTTTCCAAGGAATGTCGAATTTGGTGCTTTCATGGTAGCTATAAAGTTTGGAAAAATCAATGGTTTGGGTCGCATCTAATCCTCAGATAAATTGTCTAGAGTCATATGGAGAAAATATAGAAAGGGAAAAGTTGACAATTCCAGAATTATGCAGAATTTGACTAGTGCATTATATCCCAAATTTGAAATTTTTTGTGTTCAAAATTTGCAAAAATATCTATTCCTGATATAAAAGAATCCCTGGTCCTAACATATTTTTTTCTACAAGTGGTAGAATATGACCTCTCAACCATATGGTATCAATGAGAAAATGGTGCAATTGAGTAGAAATGGAAAATTCACAAAGCCACAACTTTCAGCTCAAAACTAAAATTGATGCATGAGTATGGTCATTGGAAGGGTAATCTAATGGAGAACATGACAAAAGGTTTAATTTATCCAAGAAAGAATCTAATTTTTTCAAAGCATTATAGGAAAAAAGGAGTTTGGGCTCATTGAATAGTGATATGATTAGATGTGGAACTATCCCAAAATAATTATACTTTTGGAGAAGGAGTTCCAAATGAAAATGGGGCATACCATACATGAGTATAGAGAAGGGAAAGTTATATGTATTTCATTATAATATTTTGTAATGATATCGGGGAACATATAGAGGTGAAACAACCTAGCAAGGAAAAGGGGTTGAGTTTTAATAATAGGGTAATATTGTTAAGCAAGTGAATAGTGGCACCAATATGTACATGAAGGTATGGTGCATCACCTCTGGGGACCAATATATGGGTGACTTGCAATGTCGGTAATGTGGACCCTTTGTAATTATACATATAGGTTGTTGAGCCATTGGTACTAATTGTAAATGTAAATGTACATATAGGCTCATGAGTCATTGGCACCTACTTTTGGTTTTGTACCACCTGGGTGAGTGCATGGATAATTGTTATCAAAGGAAGGATGCACAAATTTAATAATTCTACGCATACCTAAGTAAGTGCATAGGATTTTGCATAAAAGGAATGATGCACACATTCACAATGTTGTGCACACTTGAGTAAGTGTGTGTGGACTACCCAGAAGTTCACATCGAACTGATGTGTATGTGTGTGTGTGTGTGAATTGAGGCTAGAGATGTTGTGTGGTTATGAGGCTAGTGAGGTTGGCTACAAATAGGCCAGTGCAACTGTCCATGTAAATGTAATCATACTGAAAGTTATTAATAATATCAGATTGATGCATGTAGACAGACACAATGAAAAGAGACGGTGGGGTAACTCCACCAAAAAAGGCAAAAGGGGAGGGACTTAAGTCCTTGGAAACATTTTATTAATATTTCTGGAAAAGTGTAAGTTATAGATAAATTGTTTTATCTTAAGCTCCTAAGGGTAGGGAATGAGTCACCAAGTGGATTAATATAATTTTGAAGGTGACATGTGTCAATTTTAAGGAATGTAATATATATTGTTGGACTTAGCGTATTTGGGGGCATCGATTCAATATCTCAGGAGCAGAAGAGGTCAGTCTAGGGGAGAAAAGGATGGATTTTACCTTATTTGCAGAGAATCTTGTAAGGGTTTTCATGTTTTTTAAACATAGTTTTTACTATTGAAGAGGTGGGTTGTCAGGCACGTGAGCGGTCTCTCTAGGCTATATATGTGTTGTCGAAGAGGTGGGTTGTGAAGCCTCTGATCATTCTCTCCAGGTGAGAGTTTTGCTATAAATTGTTCCCTGAAGATTTGGGCATTAGTTGCAGGGCTCAGAGGCTTCATGTTTGACCTGTTTGTGGAACCGTAGAAGAGAAGTGGGGCAGATGAGGGATTGTCGAGCAAAGAAGGGGCATGTCTCCTTTGGTGTGACAGATGTGTGGGGAAGGAGAGACTATATACTTATTGCAGTAGTGGCACCTTGGACTGAGTAATTATGTTGAGTATCAAACCTTATCCTAGAATTAGGAACCCTTTTCCCTAGTGGAGTTAAGCCCCAGCACGAGGGTGACCTATTGTTGAAATCTTATAACAAACATAGTCTATGGTTGGAAGGAACGTTTGAGTTTTGTGCGTAGTTGGTGAATTTCATAAAAGATAAGTGTTCTTGATGTTCTTTTCTACTTTACTATGTGCTTATTTATCTATGTTTGATATGTTTTAATTCTTATATTTTGTTGCATATAATTAATTGATGTTCTTATGTTTGATGTTGCTTATACATGTAACTATGGTTCTTTCATCATGTAATTGTAAGTATGCTTGAGTGTGACAATTGTTGATAGTCTTTCCTGCTAGGTTTACTTTATGATGTTGGTGTTGAGTCTCTGAGGTGAGGCTTGAATGGTCAAGCATGCAAGGAAGCGGCCTACGTGCACAAGGAGATTAGATTTGGTGTGAGACGCCAGAATGGTTTCACACACAATAGTGTTGTTTGTTCAATTTTCTTATGCGTAGTTGTTTTGTGATACTTCCACTGTATAAGATGTATGGAGTGACTAAACTTGAGGTTGAACGCATCACTTCAAGTGATACTACAAAAACTAGTTTGTAGTATAGAATCTGTGCATTGGATTTCTGGAGTACCATTGTTCAGTAGTAAGATGGGTGGTGTTAAAATATATTTGGTTTTAGATAATTAGAAGTTGATATTGTGTGATGGGGACCAACCTGAGTCGTTCAGGAAATTATAGTTTGGTATCAAATATGTTGTTTGAAAACTGGACTTGTATAGATCATAGGTCAACAAGAAGCATCAGAGCTCTAGTTTCAACACTAAGCCTACATGGGCCAAGATCTACCTAAGGAAAAAATTCATACTAGTAAGTGGTCGAATTTAGAATAATAGTGTGGCCATGGTGCCCATAAAATGAGAATGTGTAAGTGTGTGCACTAAATGTTGGGTATTGTAGGGTRCAACTCTCGAACTRCATAGTAAAAAATGGTGCATGAGTGTGCGTGGTAARAGTTTGGTGCTRCACAAAACAAATTTGTGTTGTATGTGCAATACAGATACAYGTTATGCATGTCAAATATTAACATCRCACATTGGTGTGTGTTTAATACCAGTGCACACATTGGTTTTAKAAGAAAGGATTATGAAAATATGGTGCAAAGTTTACATGAAGTTGTCTTATGAATTTACCTAAAAAATCCTTTTGTCTACACATTTTGCAGAGTTATTAGCRATTATARMAAGAAAAATTCARTGCAGAAGRTGAAAATCATGGAAGATGMAYGAAGAACTTACAATATTGATGATGAATTTGGGKATTTCTATGTATTTTACAGTTTTGATGGTACAAAATCCAAGGAGATTCACATCAACATGGTAGAAACCATAAAGGGACTGCAAAAAGATATCCATTTTTATAAAGTTGATAATGAAAGGCTTATGAGAGACAAGGAGAAAGAAGATGACTTCAATGTGAAGTTGATGAAAAGATTGGACATAATAGAATATAAAATGTGTAAGGAGACAAAGTCAATTAGGTCAAGAAGTCCCAGGTCTCATAATGAGAAAATAAGAGAAGTAAGAAATATTGATAGGCGTCATCACCACTCACCTAAGCATTTATTTAGTAAAGTGTGCAATAGCTCAAGTCCATATCCTATAAAAAAGCATAAGAAAAGGACTAGGGTAGATGACCTATAGAAAGAAATGAATAAGATCAAGCCTCCTACCTTTGACATTTAACACAAGAAGGATGAATATCCAGAGACCTCGTTGTTGGGTTCCTCTTGCATAATTATTCTATGCAGGAAGAAGGAATAATTTCCATCTATCAGCTGAAAGGAAAAGCATCCATGTGGTGGGATCAGTTTGTACAGGTACAACACATTGATGAGAATAAAGTTACTTGGAGGTAGTTCAATATGTATTTCCAAAAGAAATACTTAACCAAGAGGTACTATGACAAGAAAATGAAGGATTTCTTCGAACTCAAGATTAGGATTATCACAATAGATGATTATGAAAGAATATTCTTAGAGTTGTTGAAATATTTCACATTCATCAAGGATGAGAAAGTTAAAATTCAGATATACCTGAGTGGGATGCCTTCATTTATCAATGACAAGATACAATATGATGACTCCAATGCATTGGAGGAAACCATAAGGAACTCTAAGTGTCTTTATGATCAACAAAAAAGAAAACCGACTTTCCAAAAGGTTTGGGAAGACAAGATGAAAAGCAAGGTGGAGTAGAGGAAGAAGGGGGATAAGACAACATTTTTCATAAATACCATGCAAGGAAAACCAACTTCCAAGGATCCCAAAATGACAGGACTGCACAGAAAATTTGATTTGAATATCATACCTTTGGGCTAGTATGACTACCTCATTGGTATGGATTGGTTGGACCAACATAATGATGTCTTGGACTATTAAAATAAGGCATTTACTTTCTTGGACGAGTAAGAAAACTTAAGAAAACTTCAAGGAATTCCAAGACTTGTAACTATATGAGAAGTTTCAACCTTGCAATTGAAGAAAATCTACAAGAAATGATGTCAAGTATTTGCAGTGCACATGGAAGAGACACCTAAGGATAAAGTGTCAAATGTTGAAGAATGTGCAGTACTGAAAGAGTTTGAGGATGTATTTAAAGAGATACCAGAGTCATAACTGGAAAGAGATATTGATTTCTCTATAAATCAGATTCCTAGAGAAACACCCGTATCCAAGAATCCTTAAAGGATGAGTATGTCATAATTGAAGGAGTTACATATGCAACATGAAGAGATTCTGAAGAAGGGGTATATAAACCCAAGTTTGTCTCCTTGGGGTGCCCCAGTATTTTTCATGAGGAAGAAGGATGGTACCTTGAGACTTTGTATTGACTTCGGGAAGTTGAACAAAGTAACAGTAAAGAACATGTATCATTTTCCAAGGATAAATTATCTCTTTGGTCAACTAAGGGGTGTGAATATATTTTCAAATATTGATCTCAGATCTGGATATTACCATGTGAGAATTAACGAAGAGGACATCAGAAAAAATTCATTCAGAACAAGGTACAAACATTATGAGTTCACTGTGGTATCATTCGTATTGTCAAATGCACCAGTTGTATTCATGTGTTTGATGAATGGAGTTTTCAAAAGTTATTTAGATATGTTTGTCATTGTATTTCCGGATGATATACTTATTTACTCAAAGTATAAAGAAGAGCACAAGAATCACTTGAGGATGGTAATGCAAGCATTGAGGAAGCATAAACTTTATGAAAAGTTGAGCAAGTGCTTATTTTATCATCGACAGATTCATTATCTAGGTCATATCATTTCCAAGTAAGGAATAGTTGTGTATCTAGAAAAGATAAAAGTCATTGAAGAATGGCCTACACCAAAAAATGTCGTAGAGGTGAGGTCCCTTATGGGACTTGTAGGTTATTAAAAAAGATTTATTGAAGGATTCTCAAATATTGTGCATCCAATTACATGCTTGCAAATGAAATGTACGCAATTTGAATGGACTTAGGATTGTGAAAGGAGTTTTCAACCATTGAAGAGTCTATTTACAAGTGTGCCAATTTTGAGAATTGTTGATTTAGATGAATACATTTTTGTGTGCATCGACATGGCTGGCTCAAATGAAATATAACATCCACGAAACTCTCCAGATGGAAAATGTTATTGACCTCTAATAAACTCTCTGAATGACAAATGTTATTGGAACACTTATCAATGTATGGTGGGCACCTCCATTTTATAGGCCATGCAGGGATGGTCGTGTGGGTAGGATAACGTTATGCTGACGAGGATGGTGGACGGTGCGGTATGTCGTCAGTACAAAGAAATAAATGCACACTTCATTTTGGCCGTCAGGCTTGAGTGGATGAGATGGATAGGATAGGATATGTAGTGTCCCCAAGGTTAAGCCTTGTCATAAATCATGTTCTGAAAGTAATTGTAATTATGTTTTATAGGCTGGTGAGCCAAGTTTTTATAAACTGGTGGCTTATGTGTTTGTTAGGCCAGGGAGCCTAAGTGTTGAAGGCCAGGAGCCTACTGTTGTATATGTAATCATGTAGAACAATTAATAAAAATTTGTAAACACCGCGAGGTGCAGACCGACCACGATGAGTGAGTGAAGGGGGACTAAGCATCCATAGAGAGGGAAAGGAATTAGAGGCTGGAAGGTGGGAAAGGGGGCTAAGTGTTTAGCCTAGGGGGCTTAAGCCTAGGGATAATATTTTATTATTATTCCAAAAGAAAATGTGCCATTTATATTTTTATCCTAAGTTCCTGACCAAGGGAAGGTGATGGGTGTTGGTGGAATGCATGCAGTCTCCAGGGCGACAAATGTCGACCCTGGTGCATGGGAATAAAATGGCCAGGGTGGACCATGAGGGGGTTCCTTCTCCCATTCGATTGAACTTCCTGAGCGTGTACGGGCTATGAGTAGTACGACTAACCCAATTTCTGCAGAGAACCTTCGTGCATCCCTGTGATCCGAAAAGTCTGTGTCTGGTTCTGAGAAAACCCGCGTATACCTCCGTACTGAACCAAAAGCCTATGATCGATTATGAAAGAGTTTGTTTCAGCTCTGTTTTGAACTGGAAAAGCCTGTGTATTTATTTTCTCTGGGCTTAAATGTATTTATTTTCTTAAATGCCTATGGATTATATAATGCCTGTATGAGTTATGTAAAAGGTGTGTACAGATTGGTAACAAAGAGAAATAAAAGCCTTGGTAACCGAAAAGTATTGTTAAAGTTTGGTATCAAAGCCAATGTTTCAACACTGAGCCTAGATGGGCTAGTTGAGTGGTCTTTGGACCAAGGGTGTGAGGAGAAATTATGTTTGGAGGACCAATTTCGAAGCCTGGTAAGCTCAGGAGGTATAGCGGTGTGTGAAACCATAGCCGGTGTAGTCTATGGCCACAGGGGGAGAGGACTCCACACCAGCAGTGTTGGAGACTTAGGATTGGTTCGGGAGGGAAGGTGAGCCCTCGTGACTGTCGGATCTGGAAAATGTGCATAGGGATTAAAATCCCTTTTGGAATGACACAGGACTGTGGGGATCGCGATACGTGAAATCCCCAAAACTTAAGAATCTGAGAAGATCTACGTTGTGGATCTGGGAGGAAGGCTTGACTGTTAGATCTAGCAAATTCGCGCTCGAGTTAGTCGCGAAAACTTTTCGGATTTGGCAAAGTTGCGAGAGGAAGTGAGGAAGGTGAACACCTCCGAAACCCGAAACGATGAAACGATCTACACCGTAGATCGTAGGAAGGTGGTTGACCGTCCGATTCAGCAGAGGAGTAAACCGTAATTTCGGGACTTCGATAGATGGAAGTTCAAGATGTGGGGTGCACGAACTCCCGATGCCTGAAACCCTGAAACGCGGAAAGGATCTACGCCGAAGATCTAAGAAAGACCTGACCATTGATTTCATTTGGAATGGACGTGGACACACGGGTGTGTGCCACGTGCCAGTGAGTCAAGATAGGTGAGAGTGGTGGGACCCGATGACATCAACGAAGGTGACGTGGACCCTCCTGAATGTACCACATGCCACGTTGGTGAAGAGAAACAACTGTGCTGTGGGCCCCGAGAATAAAGTAATTCGCAATTTTGGAATTGAACGAAGTCTCAACACCCCAACTTGTGAAGTTGCGAATTGGCGAAGAAGTGCTAGCACTTAGCCCTAGCCTACGGTCATGTGTAGTAGGCTCTAACGAAGAGGGGGCCATACTCGTATCACATCTCAGGTATCGATGTTTGGAGGAAATGAGTCAAGGGTCTTCGACTCACGAACTTGCGAGATCGCGAGTTGCGAAAGGGTGACTTTGGTTATGAAGATTTAATTGTTGGATCTTCATGGACCGAGATTCTGAGGTTTCGAAGTCCTAGAATTTGCAGAGATAGACAGAGCTCAGAAAACTTTGTGAAGTCTAAACATTTTTCTTGTTTACCTTGGCTTATGAATGTTGTAATTTTTCTTGAAGGGTTAAGTCCTGACAAACTTCAGTTGGCTGCATGTCATGTGTGCAGATTTCAATGAGTGTCAGGACAGCCGAAAACTGACGCCGACTATGGAATTGAAAGAGGTGCAAGATGCCTCCAAAACAGAGGACAAAAGGGTAGGAAGGAATGTTAACCTAGGAGTCGAAGGAACAAACTCTAATGGGCACGGAAAAGAGACGGATAAGGAAGAACATATGATGAAAATCATTGAAAGATTGCAGAAAGATGCCCAGGCTCGCCTAGCTGATAGCTGAAAGATCATGAAAATCAGGGATCGACAGGGTGAGTTCAACTTAAAAATGTTGAAGAGCCTGGAAAGAATAGAAAAGAAATTGGAAAAAGAGAGTGACACAAGTAGATCAAGAAGTGTCAGAACCCCTAAGAGGAGAAGAAAATCGAGGAGTGGTAGCAGACATTACCATCTCTGCCCGAAGAATTCTGGCAAGGAGAAACACAGTAGTTCAAGCCCGTCCCCTACTAGAAAACATCGAAAATCTGGAAGGGATGAATTGAAAGGGGAAATAAACAAGATTAAATTGCCTACATTCGATGGTGAACATAAGAAGGAGGAAGATGCCGAAAAATGGTTGTTGGGTATGAATAAATACTTCCATCTGTAGAATTATTCTTCCCATGTAGAAGGAAGAATTGCAATATACCAACTGAAAGGAAAAGCATCCATGTGGTGGGATCACTTGGTGCAGGTGCAACACATCAGAGAGAAATATGTCACATGGAAGGATTTTAAGAGGTATTTCGAGAAGAAATACCTCACCAAATGATACTATGACAGAAAGATGAAGGAGTTCTTCAAACTCAAGTTGGGCAGCATGACCATTGATGAGTATGAACGAAGTTTTCTGGAACTACTGAAGTATGTTATATTCATCAAAGACGAGGTTGTCAAAATTCAGAGGTATCTGACTGGACTGCCACCATCCATCGGTGACAATATTCAATATGACGATCCCAAGACCATGGAAGAAACCATAAGAAGGGAGAAATGCTTATATGAACAACAAAGAGAAAAGCCTATCTTTCAGAAGGCTTGGGATGACCAGAAGAGGTTTAAGAAAGAACAGAGGCAGAAGGGAAACATGCGTCCCTTTTTCAGGAATAGTCCTTGGGGACAGTCATCTTTTAGAGAGCCCAGGAAATTTGAAGGGAGTGAGCAATTGCCATGACCACCATCTATGGAGTGTTGGGGTTGTAAAGGGAATCATAGGTACAGAGACTTCCCCCATAGAAAAGATAAAGAGAGAACTGTCCATACTGTACAACAAGCTGAAACAATGGAGGATATGGGTAGCAGAATGTCGAGAATCTACGCAGCCCTGGACAACAAGCAAGTAGAATCTCAATCATACATGATTTAAGTGGAAGGTACAATCAACAACCAACCATTTGTTATTTTAATTGATTCAGGGGCTAGCCATAGTTATATAGATCCTAGACTGGTGGAAAGTTTTCATTTAACAAGAAGCAAACATGAAAAGTCTTGGCTAGTGAAGTTGGCCATAGGAACCAAAAGGAAGGTCACCGAATTGGTTAAGTCATGTTCAGTAGACATGAAAGGAATGAGCACTAAGGCTGAATTGAACATTCTGCCTTTAGGCTCATACGATTGCTTAATTGGGATGGACTGGTTGGACCAACACCATGCCCTTCTGGATTGTTGTAACAAGAGGTTTACATGCCTGAACGAAGAGGGAAATTAGGTAACAGTCCAAGGAATTCCCAGAGTCGTGGCTGTTAGGGAAATCTCATCCATGTAGCTGAAGAAATGTTACCGGAAAGACTATCAATTATTTTCATCTCGGGTGGAAGAAGCATCCCATGATGTAGTCTCGAATCTGGAAGACCACGAGGTACTCAAAGAGTTCAAGGATGTATTTCAGGAGGTACCTGGACTACCTCCAAAGAGGGAAATCGATTTTTCTATAAAATTGATGTCTAGAGAAGCTCTAGTTTCGAAGGCTCCTTATAGAATGAGTACGAAAGAGCTGAAAGAGTTGTAATTGCAGATCGAAGATCTAATAAAGAAGGGATACATTCACCCCAACATGTCACCTTGGGGAGCCCCGGTCCTATTCGTGAAGAAGAAAGATGGGATGTTGAGGCTGTGCATTGATTTCCGATAGTTGAATAAGGTAACTGTCAAGAACAAGTATCCTCTGCCAAGGATCGATGATCTTTTTTATCAGTTGAAGAATGCGAAAATATTTTCAAAAATAGATCCCAGATCTAGATATCACCAAGTGAGAATAAATGACGAGGACATTATCAAGACCACCTTTAGAACAAGGTATGGTCATTATGAATTCACAGTGGTGCCATTTGGACTGACAAATGCACCTGTTGTTTTCATGTTCTTAATGAATGGAGTTTCCATAGATTATTTGGACAAGTTTGTCATAGTATTCCTGGACGATATCTTGGTGTATTCCAAGACAGAGGAAGAACATGAGAAACACCAGAGAATGGTGTTGCAGGTGTTGAGAGAACACCAGTTGTACGGAAAACTGAGCAAGTGCTCATTTTATCAAAGGCAAATTCATTACTTGGGGCCTATTATATCAAAGGAAGGGATCAATGTGGATCCTGAAAAGGTTGAGATCATTCGAGAATGGTCAACGCCAAGGAATGTGGCAGAAGTTAGATCTTTTATGGGTCTGGAAAGCTACTGCAAAAGGTTTATATCCAAATTCTCAAAGATAGCTCATTCTATCACTTCCTTGCAAAGGAAGGAGAAGAAGTTCTAGTGGACTGAAGAATGTGAGAGCAGCTTCTAGCGATTGAAGCAACTGCTAACCAACGCTCCAATCCTGAAGACTGCAGATCCAAATAAGGATTATGTAGTGTGCACCGATGCTTGTAAGGAGGGGCTGGGAGGAGTTCTCAGCCAAGAGGGATTTGTAATTTGTTATGAGTCTCGAAAGCTGAAAGAGCATGAAAGGAATTATGCCACTCACGATTTAGAGCTAGCAACAATTGTCCACTCCTTGAGGAAATGGAGACATTACCTCATGGGCAAAAGATTCAAATTGAGAATAGACCATAATGGTCTGAAGTATTTATTTGATCAACCGACTTTAAATGCCAGGCAAATCAGATGGCTAGATTTACTGTGTGAATATGACTTTGATATCAAGCATATCAAAGGGAAAGAAAATAAGGTGGTTGATGCACTCAGCAGAAAAGTGCACGAATTACATGCTACAACCATTAGCATGTACAGGGCTGAGATTAAAGACGGAATTTTGGAAGCTACAAATGATGATTTGCAGTACAAAAGTTTAGTAGCAAAGCTACAACAACATGAGAGACCACAGACCAAGGAAATTTACACCTTAGGAACTGATGGCTTACTTCTATATAAAAAAAGAGTGTATGTACCCAATGTCCCAGAATTGAAGCTAGCAATTCTAAAAGAAATGCATAACGTGGCTTATGCTGGACATCCTGGATATCAAAAGACTATGGTAGCTGTCAAAAGCCATTATTTTTGGCCGGGTATGAAGAAAGAAATCGCTGAATACATCGCCAGATGTATGGAGTGCCAGAAGGTTAAGGATGAGCATAGCCACCGAGCAGGGTTGCTGCAACCTTTACCCATTCCTAAATGGAAATGGGATGTGGTAACAATAGATTTTATCACCGGACTACCTAGAACAAGAAAGCAACATGATTCAATCATGGTGGTGGTGGAAAAGCTTACTAAAGCTGCCCATTTCATTCCACTGAAAACCACTCAGAGGGTAGCAAATGTTGTTGATATCTCCTTAAAAGAAGTGGCATGCTTGCAGGGAATTCCTAAGACAATTGTGTCTGTTAGGGACCCGAAATTCACTTCAAATTTTTGGAAGGGACTGCTCAAAGGATTCAGAACTAATATGAACTTTAGTACAGCGTATCATTCTGAGTCTGATGGTCAGACAAAGAGGGTGAATAGGGTAATAGAAGACATACTGAGAATGTATGTGATGGATAAACCATGAAGGTGGGAAGACTACCTGCATTTAGTAAAATTCGCCTACAATAATGGGTATCATACATCATTGAAGATGAGCCCATTCGAAGCACTTTATGGAAGAAAGTGCAACACTCCAGTGAGTTGGGATAATCCAACTGACAAAGTAGTCGTTGGGCCTGAACTGCTCAAAGAGATGGAAGACCAAATGATAAGGATTAAACGGAATCTGAAAGCTACGCAGGATAGGCAGAAAAGTTACACTGACAGTAACAGAAACCATAGAGAATTCAAAGTGGGTGACCATGTTTTCCTGAAAGTGAAGACTAACAGGAGTTCCCTGAAGTTCGGAAGTTGCGCCAAATTGGCAGTAAGATTTTGTGGGCCATTTCAGATCCTAGAAAGGATTGGGCCAGTTGCATACATGCTTGCATTACTTGCATCTATGACTGTACATCATTTGTTTCATGTTTCACTACTTAAGAAATATGTACCTGATGCTAATCATGTTATCGATTGGAATGTGATTTAGGTGGAACCAAAGGGTGTCCTGCAAGTGCATCCTATGCGCATATTGGACAGAAAAAGAAAACAGCTCTGAAATCGAGCTATAGAGCTTGTAAAGGTCCAGTGGACCTGGTACAGTCCTGAAGATGCGACATGGGAGCATGCATATGCTATGTGGGCAGAGTACCCACATCTTTTTGAAAATTTTGAAAGTCTTGCAGAGACAGTGTAAGTTGCACTGCGGATAGTGCAAAAATAAGGGAGGGGAATTGCAGTGTCCCCAAGGCCGAGCCCTGTCATAAATCATGTTTTGAAAGGAATTGTAATTATGTTTTATAGGCTAGCGAGGCAAGTTTTTATAAACTGGTGGCTTATGTGTTTGTTAGGCCAGGGAGCCTAAGTGTTGAAGTCCAGGAGCCTGCTATTGTATATGTAAGCATGCAAAACAATTAATAAAAATTTGTAAACACTGCCAGGTGCAGACCGACCACAATGAATGAGTGAAGGGGGACTAAGCATCCATAGAGAGGGAAAGGAATTAGAGGCTGGAAGGTGGGAAAATGGGCTAAGTGTTTAGCCTAGGGGGCTTAAGCCTGGGGATAATATTTTATTATTATTCCAAAAGAATATGTGCCATTTATATTTTTATCCTAAGTTCCTGACCAAGGGAAGGTGATGCGTGCTGGTGGAATGCATGCAGTTTCCAGGGAGACAAGTGTCGACCCTGGTGCATGCGAATAAAATGGCCAGGGTGGACCGTGAGGGGGTTCCTTCTCCCATTTGATCGGACTGCCTGAGCGTGTACAGGCTCTGAGTAGAACGACTGACCCAAGTTCTATAGAGAACCTTCATGCATCCCTGTGATCCGAAAAGTCTGTGTCTGGTTCTGAGAAAACCTGTGTATACCTCTGTACTGAACCAGAAGCCTGTGATCGATTCTGAAAGAGCCAGTTTCACCTATGTTTTTAACCAGAAAATCCCGTGTTGTGTCTGGAGAATCCATGTGCATCCACTGCCCGAGATTGAGCCTATGCGTAAGATCTCTGTTCTGAAGCCATGACTGTGAGATCGATTTGCCATGGCTGAACCAGTTTGAGGAAGCTTGTGTATGTTTCCCGTGGGTTGTTGTGGCCACGCAGTGCTGGACTACGTATGGCTTGTGACCAGTTGTGAAACTCTCTCTCTCCAGGCGAGAATGGTGTTGAGGTTGGATGAATAGGTGGTTTTGGCCTCTGAGTGTCTTTCTCTTGAGGAGAGAGTGCGCAAAGGAAGGAGAGGACTCCTAGAAGGAACCTTGTAGCTGCCACAGAGCCCGGAGACTTTCGGTTCGGTCTGTTGCTTTAACCCAAGGCAAGGGAGGTTAGCAGCCGAAGGACTGTCTAGGTGACAGAGAAGGTGTATACTCCTGGGGTGGAACATGCATGTGGTGAATGAGGGTCTGTGGGCAGTGAGCATGAGAGGTTCCTCGGAGAGAATCCCATCGTTGTGGTTGTGTGATGTTTTCCCTGTAACCTCAGCCTAGCCTAGGATTCCTTGTCTCGGGGTGTAGCTTAGTCCCAGCTCGGGGGTGACCCACTGCTGAGCTTGATGAGCAGTGCGGTCTAAGGCTCGGAGGTTCTTGGAAGGCCTGCACTTGGTTGGTGGAATCTACCACTGTTAAAATATAAGTATCTGATTATGCTTTAATCATGTTTTGCATGACTGTGTTTCTTATGTTATCATGAATTCCGCTATGTGCATTAATTATTTTTTTTTTTAAGTAAAAAATGGGTATTTCCTTCTATAATATATTAACCCAAAACTTTGTCAAAAATACACAGTATCATAGCTAGAGTTACCAAAAGATGCTGCCGGTAACCGGAAACCAGCATTATTGGGTAGAGCTTAGCAGTTTATACAGTAATATGGTCA